>VSMD01025937.1:0-74815 GCA_008750895.1 Mirza zaza | reverse complement strand
TTTTTTTTGAGACAGAGTCTCACTTTATTGCCCGGCTAGAGTGAGTGCCGTGGCGTCAGCCTAGCTCACAGCAACCTCAAACTCCTGGGCTCAAGCAATCCTGCTGCCTCAGCCTCCCAAGTAGCTGGGACTACAGGCATGTGCCACCATGCCCGGCTAATTTTTTCTATATCAATTAGTTGGCCAATTAATTTCTTTCTATTTATAGTAGAGATGGGGTCTCGCTCTTGCTCAGGCTGGTCTCGAACTCCTGAGCTCAAACGATCCGCCCACCTCGGCCTCCCAGAGAGCTAGGATTACAGGCTTGAGCCACCTCGCCCGGCCTACTTTTATACTTTTGATAAAGAAAAAAAATAGACCCCACACTCAACAGAATTAGAAAACAAAAAAGAAAAGAAAGTGTTCCTCAGGGTCAGCAAATACATAGTGCTCATGCTGCCCCTTTCTCCTCTCACTTCCGTAGACACCACTAGTCATGACAACCTCATTTCCTGGTGAGTCGACGCACGGTCTCAGAATCAGTTCCAGCAGCCAGTCCCAAGCAGCAAAAGTTGTCTCTATTCGTGAAACCGATATCTATCTTTGGTAGAATTAGTGAAAAGCTAATAATTTGGGCAGATTCTGTCTGGTTCTCAGACGTTCCCACTAAAAGAACATTGCTAAGATACATTATTTGGCCGAGCATTTAACTGAATGACTAAACGTGTTCTGGTTTAGCTGCATTTGAAAACTTCATCTGTTCTAAATACCATTCCTACTTAAACCCACAAACATAGGAAGACAGTTATTCTCAGTAATTATTCATACATAAAAGATAATTCAGTAGATAAATTTTCAGTACGTAGCGCTGGACCTAACATAGTAGGCTAGTGAATGTTTGAATAAATGCATAAATGAACTGAGTCATGTAATCAACAACAGGAATTTTGCAAAACCAAGATCCCTTGAGAAGCCAAAGAAACCAACACTTGCAAAAGCAAAGGGTGATAATATAATTTTATTCAGCTTTCCATCATCTGTGTGTTTCTGAATAATTTTGATTTCTGGATTTAAAGTAGTCTTAACCTTTTTTTTTCCTAACTCTTAATAGGATCTTTCCAATTAAAGATGTACCCCTGGAGATTGATGACCTTACCAATTGGCTCTATCAACGGTTCATTGAAAAAGAGGACCTCTTATCACATTTTTATGAAACAGGTACACAGCATCCTCTAAATAATTGCTAAATTATAGCAACAATAATGGGAGCCTCTTTTTATTAATAAGAAAGCTGTTTGCATATTAGATCTTGAAACTTGCAAGTACATTCTGTAAATTGCCTGTGAGAAGCAAATCCCCACATGAATCAGCTTACCCTAAAGGATTATCAGCAAGGACAAAGTCTATTTGAAATGCTGGAGAGTGTTATCAAGATGACCTTAGGTAATATTGCTCTGAAGCCACTAGCTTTCCTTCCCAGAAACAAATGTAGAGATACCTGTTTACTTTGTATTTCTTTATATTATTAAGATATATTTCCTAGAGCATATTGCCTTTTGAAAATGTCAGTGTTATACAACCACTTTTTTGTGGTGAAAAAACCCTTAGTTTATAAACAGAGGACTTAGTATAAATTACGCTATTTCAGAAATTATTTAATGTCAGTGTCACACATCCTGTGTCCTGATCAACGTGGAAATCTCTAGGGATCCGGTGGCAAACAGGCAGCTGAAATGCCTGCTCTCATGCAGATTATATTCCAGTGGGAGACAGATAGTCAGCAAGTCTGCAGAAAGAACAAAAGCTAGATCAGGACCATTACAGAATGGGGAAAATGCCAGGAAGGAAATAAACATGGAGCTGAGAGAAAGTGACTGAGGCCAAGGAGGCGGGTGTTTTTTCTACAAGAAGGATGTCAGCCATTCACCAGCATGGAGGGAGAGCATCCCAGGCAGAGAACAAAGGCCAAGGCTCAGAGGCAGGAAACACGGAAAGTTTGGAAATTTGTATTTCAAATGAGATCTCTCTTCCAGAGCAATGGAAACTCACAGAAGAAACTTTACACACACACACACTCATTCACTCTCTAGTTAACACTAAAGTAAAACAAATTAATATTTCTATCTTGTTTCCTAGGAGCTTTTCCACCTTCCAAAGGCCAGAAGGAAGCCGTGTCCAGGGAGATGACCCTCAGCAACATGTGGATATTTCTCATACAGTGTTTTGCATTTTTGTCAGGCTATATGTGGTACAACATCCTTCAGTATTTTTACCATTACCTGTTTTAGAAATTGACTTGGACATGTCAAGGTCACCACAGGAGTTCAGACTTCCTTTCATAAGTGTGCATTATTTTACATGTGCAAATCAGAATAAGTAAAAAAAAAAAAAAAAAAGCAAAGGAAATTCAATGGATGGATTAATATTTATCCCCCTTTGGGATATTTTAAAATTCTACTAAAGTGAGGCTTAGTAATATAATGACCTGCTAATATATTTTAAGAACTGTTCATGTTTTAAAAAGATACACTCTACCACGTATTTACGCAAACATCACATTTGGAGAAGAGGAGAAATCATAAAATCATCCTAGAAGACCATCTGAGAGAAAATCTGTTGACACCAGATATACTTGCTAATTTAGTTCAAGCTCAGAAAGTTGTATTAGTCCCTCTTAGCTAGTAGTCTGCATTAGGGCAGTACTCTAGGACGCCCCTCATTTCTACCAACTCGTGCTGTTACTAGAAACCTTGAGGGGAGCTGGTTAGCGCCTTCTGAAGAACTGTTCCCTGTCATTTGCAGTAACAAACTCCAGTCCTCAGCAACTAACAGAGGTACATTGTTGGCATTCTCTGTGGGGGAAAAGCAGTGTCCACCGAACCCACTTTGGTACTCGAATGTGTTCTTTACAAAGGTTAGCTCAGTCCAACGTTGTGTTTACATGCACTAGTGCTTTTCCTCGTCTGATTTCTCATTTTATGTAGAAGGCATATCATAGACTGATAATTGTATTTTATAAAATGCACTTTTATCAAAGGCAGATAGAGCAAAGGATTAGTGACACAGCCTGAAAACAAATGTAGCATATCCGTGAGAGGCTGCCTTGTGTCTGGTGTTCACTTACCTGCCAGCAAAGCACCGCCCTGTGTGGTCACCCCTCCCACCTCCACCCACAGCCCCCACCCCCCGAGGTGATGCCTCTATTTGTAGCTTAGAGACTTGTTTGGGGTTTTTCTTTTTTTTTTTTTTTTTTGTCATTTTGACATTCATACTAAATGCATTTGGGGATGGTCAAAACAAATTGATATAAAACATTTAAATGATCAATTTAAGGGGAAATAGTCTAGTTTATGAGAAAAATGGGAGCTCGTGGCTTATAATGGTGACAGGTTCTCACACGGCACCCCCAGAACCTGTGCAGTCAGTAAGTAGTCTGTTCTGTCATCACATGAGGAGCCGCCCCTCTCAGGGTGAGTGTGACCAGGAGAGAGACCAGCACAAAAGGCTTCCCAATCTCTTTCAGTCGCATTTGAAGAGGATAAAGCCAAGTTTCTATTTCTAGAAAACATGTTTAAAAATTTTTCACTATGTTCACGTGATTTACCTCACAGGAGAACCATATTCTTCTCGCAAAGTGCTGGTACCATGTCAGGGTTGAGATAGAGTATGAGTTTTGGTTTGGGATGGTAAGACTATTAAGATCCTAGCCTGTCAGTGGTAGTTTCCTATGATACGAGCAGTGTAGATTCCCCTGTTGTCACTAGTCACACAAGTAACGATTCTGAGAAGTAGGCTATAAAAAAGAAAGGCTTAATGTTTTACTATTTTAAAATAAACCAAAAACACTGAAAAGATGTGAATCTTCCCCGAGTTACGTGGGAAAAGTAAAGCAACACCAAATAAAAGCCCACAGCAGCTTCATCTTTAGAATAACTCAGTGAATATGTGAAAGAGAATGACGTGTTAACTGAAATACCTCATCGAATATTCTACTGCTACTGGTCAAATGCAGAAGACAGTGTTAATGTGTTTGGTTTGGGAATGGTTGTTATGAAAGGTAATTTCCTTGAAATCTAAGCATTTCATTCTGTGTCCTGCAGTGACAGTGAACAAGTGAAACCAGTTTTGGTTTAGAGGTATGGATGAAGGTAGGAAGCCACATAGAAGCGTAACAGTGCTTCTGTGTGAGCCCCAGCAAACACTGCTAAGTCACACAATGAATCGAAACTGTTCATTTGAGCGATTAGCCAGCCATCTGGGGGAGAAGGTGCTCACTGTCAAGTGTAGCATGCACATTCTCAACTAATAGACCTTTTCCTCATTGCTAAAGCAAACCACAGGGTAGAGTAGCCAGTTCTCCTATCCAAATAAAAATGCGTACATAAATGTGGCTTAAGGCCACTTTGACATCACTGTGCTCCAAAGGAACATGACATTGTTTAGTATATGTACATGTTAAACAAACTGTCTTGTAAAATGCTTTACTTTTCAAATGCAGTCTCATTTCCACAGTCTCCAGGGTGACAAATACCAATAGATGTGTGAATTAATTTTTGAAAATAGATCTGTGTATTTGTAAATAGATGTTTATTTGATCTGTTCTGTTCCTCTTTGATTCTTTATCAACATGTTCTCTCTCTTCTGTTTGCAAAACACGTTTGTTTGAGAGCACTGATAGTGCTTTCCTTGCCAGTAACTGGGGTTCTCCTGCTTGCACTAGAGAATGTAAAGAGAGAATCAGTGTTCTTATATGGCAATCTGGGGAAGCAGCAATATGCCACTGTATAGAACCGAATAAAAATTCCTAATTTGTACTTTCTTTGTGAAGTGGGATGAAAGCAGGTTTAAAGGATATATATTTTGTCAAGGGGAAAGAAAATAAAATTGTGCCAGTTTTATACCAGTAGCGTATAGAATCTCAGCACTTCTTGTTCTTGGCTGAACTGCCTAGGTTCCCAAGCAGATGGAGTTGAGAACTCATTGCTGGAATCCTGGTATCAACAAGTCACAGTGATGGAGCATCTGCTTGGCCACAGGCAAGTCCAGCAGCTATAAAAGTGACCAAGCCAGCAGTTCACTCTTAACTTCAGAAACAATTATTAGTGTTGAAATATACATATATTATAGAGAAACCTATAAGCAACGGGAAAGGTAAAGAAAAATTACAGAATGAAAAATGATATTTGGGTGGACAAATTAGTTCAGAGTCTAAATAGTAGATTTTTAAAAAGATTGGCCAGGCACGGTGGCTCACGCCTGTAATCCTAGCACTCTGGGAGGCCAAGGAGGGCGGATTGCTCGAGGTCAGGAGCTTGAAACCAGCCTGAGCAAGAAGTGAGACCCCGTCTCTACTATAAATAGAAATTAATTGGCCAGCTAATACATATAGAAAAAATTAGCCGGGCATGGTGGCGCATGCCTGTAGTCCCAGCTACTCAGGAGGCTGAGACAGCAGGATTACTTGAGCCCAAGAGTTTGAGGTTGCTGTGAGCTAGGCTGACGCCACGGCATTCACTCTAGCCTGGGCAACAAAGTGAGACTCTGTCTCAAAAAAAAAAAAAAAAAAAAGATAGCTGTGAGTTCAGATCTATCATATTATTAGTTTTTAATATTACAACCAACCCTTAATTTTCTTCCACAGTAAAGGAAGTAGGCATTATTAGATAATTAATTAATAACTGGATAGTTAATCCAGTGATAACTGATAGGTAAGCCAAAAATCTAATTTTATTTAGCAGTTTGAATTTTTATTCCCATCGAACATTTTTTTTTCTCCTAGGGATGCTTACTAATTTAAAAAAAATTATTTGAGTTGTTTATTAGTTTCTTCTGCATATGTATTTATGACTATGTTAGCAAGTAGTGAAATGATATGGAAAGACAGACAGCTATCCAGAAGAGGAAATACAGAAGCCTGAATAATCCACGGGGTAGAAAAGGCATCCCTGAATAGTCAAGAGTTGGTGGTATTGAAATTGTTCTCAAGCTTTTTTATGAAAATGAGATCTTAAATCATCAAGTGTGAACCTCAGAACATCACTCTAGTGTTGCTGTCTTTTGAGTTAATGTTAAGAATGCCTCTTCATTCTTTGCTCATGTTGCGCCCTTCTTGTGGATTTGTCTCAGTAATGTTTTTTGACAATCACTTCCCTAAAGACTCTTCTGAACTAGTTAGACCTGGTTATAATCCTAGAAAGTAGTCTAAAAATCATGGATAGTCTTCTTGGTTTCTTTTTATATTTGAAAAGAAAATGTTTTATTTGCACTACTGAATAGGAAGAGTTAATTGTTTTCTTCGTTCTTTTCTTTGAAATCATGACACAGGACTTCACTCCAGAGTCACCATTACGAGCATGTTCAGCTCTGGTCCACAAAGGATGGATAAAATGGTTTGTTATATTTGTTGCCCTGCAGTGCTGTGAGCCTTACATCTGTTAGCATGAAAGGCAAAATCAAAAGCAGCACCAGGCAGCAGGAGGCATAGAGACTAACAAGTTTAGGACCAAAACCACCTGAGTTGGAAACTTCTAGATCACAAAGGGGCCAGATATTCTCTGGAGCAGTCATTGGTTGGTGCTTTATTGTAGTTAGTTTGCACCAATCCCCAACAATTAGGAACTGGACCCTGGGAATAAGCTGTGGGTGCTGAACTGTTGGGGGAGGGTGACTGTAGCCATATGGAAGATAAAATATAGGCTTTTCTGCAAAATTTCCATCTGAGGATTTTTACATTTAATATTTTTTAAAGACAGTTTAAAGAGCAAAAAAAATTTTTAAGTGTATCTAGTTGCGAAGTATGCACACATATCTCGAATGGCTTTATTTTTATTGTGTAAAACTGTTGAACACATGACTGTGATGCACACATCCTTTACATGTAAGGAGTCTATGCATTTTACAGTAACTTATTTTATGATCGGGCAATGAGACGGTTATACATTCAACTGCCATTATTTTTGTTAAATGCTTTCATTTTCTTTACAGTTATTACAAAATTGTATTTATTTTATACAGATAGATTTTTGTTTTCCTGATGCCATCATGTTTACTTCAGCTTATTGACCTTTCTTTCTTTGTGTATCTGCATGTTGTAACGTGTGATAAGAATGAATGTAAAGGCTGTGGCAACTGTAATTAATTTTTGTAAAGGGCTGGTCACATGTGGATCTGGTTTATGAATGCATTTGGGATGATTTTAATAACCAGATCACCTTTTCAGAAGTTTAGATGTGAACACCAAAAGAAGCATTTTCTCAACAAAAATTAATAGCTGGTTCTATTTTTTTTTAACCTAGAAAAAATAAAGTTGATTTTTTTCAAGTAAAGTGCTTTTAATTCTTAGCAGTGGGGATGGGGTACTTGCGATTTACTGTAGCTGTTTGGGCATTAACATCTGTAGGCATGTACTAAAGCATACCTTGGCAGTTGGAAGCTGAAGGCAAACTGCAAAACCAAATGAAAAAATGTCAGACTTCCTTCTTTGATTTAAAAATATTTACCCCCTCCTTTCCATTCTCCCCATTTGGTGGTGTGCTGGTAAATGTTTAACAGTCTGCTGTCCTGGAAAAAAAATTATGTATACAAGTGTACATAAGTTTGTTACAAATTTCACTGATAGCAAGGATGGATAACACAGTTAACAAATAAGATATCAATACTTCATCGTAAATCCCATACAGCCTAATTGATTCTCACAGGATACTTAATTGCTCTTCATAGAACTCATAGCAAACCTATGATTGCATTTCAACCATAATTTGAAAAATCTAACTCATTTCCCAATAAGTTTATTGTCATTCAATCTGATATGTGGTCTGCTGTTAAACTGTTTCTTACCCTTGCACAAATTACGCTCATTAAACTGAAACCACTTTGAGCTTCACCACTAATTATAAGTTTATATGATTTAATTTTAATAATGACTACTTAACAACTGCTGGCAAAATTCTAAAATTTAACTATTGGCTCTTAGAAGCCAGTAGGAGGTGTATCCAGCATACCGCTGCCCCATCCTATTTTTGTTTTGTTTTTTAACTATCAGTTTAAGCTTCTCATAGTTAATCTACTCGCTGATCTCAGGAAATTGCTATCACTGACCCTGGCAGGGGCTTTTTAAAGGGTGGGAAAAACATTAACATCAGTCCTATAGAGCGAGCTTTTGATTTTGAGGAATTTGATAAAAGCAAGCTTTTCCTGAAATACATGGGAAGCTTGCATGTTTCTAACGTCGGTTTTACACTTTCATTTCTCAAAGCTAAGTAAACTGTGGTATAGGCATCTCTAAGATTTTGTTAGCATTTAAAACGTCAATCAAACGTTCAGGTGTTTGTAGAATATATTTGATCCCACTGAAAAACCGAAACATTAAAATATCTTGCACAGTCTACCAAACGAATTAAATAGTTACAGTTCAGTCTACCTCTTTTTCTATCTGGATTTAGGTTGCTGTTGTGGGGAGGTTCTAATTTCCCCTCCCCCGCAAGTACTTTCTGGAAGACAAAGACTAGATTGGGGACAGAGGCCTGAAGGCAGGTGTGAAGCCTCAGAGACCTGTTGCTGACCAGCCCTGTTCATTCCTCTTGAGTTAGGGGAAAGCCATTGTTTTTAATTACCACTTAATATGGAAATGTTTGTTTTTAAAATGTTTCTTCCTGCTTGGAAAAAAAAAATGTATTTTTAAAAGGAAAAAAATTCTCTTGGTTCTCTAAGAAGTCAGCTGTACGAGCAGGCTCCCGTGACCATATCATAACATGCTGATATGATAGATATCAATAAATTGTTACCTCTCAGGATTCGAGTAACCTTGTTCTTAACTCTTAGAGGCTTCGGAAACATAAACTGAGTCTCAGCAGTTTTGAACACAAACACAAAAATGGAGCGCAGGGGAGGAGGGTTGGCTAGCCACTGGAAATGAGACAGAGTCTTTTTACAACCAGAAAAATATTCTTAAGGAGGTGTGTGTGATTAAACCCATTTCGCAGGGAAGAAATTGGAGCAATGTTCTGCTAGTAAGCTGGGAGCATGTCACAGAGCTCATTCCTGAGGTTTCTCCTGGAAAGAGTTTGTTGCCTCCCTTTGGGATACTTTTTGCCATTTAGATGTGAGACTCACTCTGGAGATGGAGATGGGAAAATTCTCAAGAGTTCACTTACCTGAGGCAAGAGAGAACATCAGCCATTGTAGCATCTGTCTTACTGGTGTCATTAAAGAAACATGGGTCTGGGATACCTCCCCTAAAATATCAACTGTTGCATCTTCATCCTTTTGTTTGATTTGGGATGTAAAAACTCCCTGAAAAGAGTCTCATCTTCAGGTTTTTGCCAGTCAACACTGTATCAGGACCAGCTGATGAGCTGTTGAGGGAAAAGAAACTAGGTACCTAGAAGTAAAGGGATCAGAAGAGCTTGGAGTGCCAGGAAGAGGGACCAGGAGTGCTGGAAGACAAAGGGAAGGCCAAAGGCTGCTGTCCACAAACAGGTACACACACCCCTGGCTTCCAAGGAAGGAAATCGGCTTCCATGGATCTCTGTCCTAAGAGCGCCATCCCTAAGGACTCACCCACAGAGGATCCCACTTCACCAGCGAAAGGCATACCTCTCAGCCATTAGGCATCTCCCTCCAGGGTGCCAAACAAAGGGACAATTCAAAATATGGGTGACACAGAAGCTTCTTTTAATCAGGGCATCTATAGCTCACAATAGAGCTTTTTGTCTTTCCCTGATTTATACGCATTTCAGTAAAGACAAAGGATGGCATTAAAAATGGGGCCTGTATTGGATGTGTTGAATTCTGACACAGCTAGTGTGGGACAACAAGCTGCGGTGGCAGCCTGGGGCTCCTAATAGCACAGAAGTAGAAGCTACCAAGACTTCTCATGGCTTAAGCCCAGGGCTGGCACAGAGTGCCTTCTGCTGCTGCATTGATTTAGTCAAAGTGAGTCACGGGGCCAGTCCAGATTCAACGCGTCTATGAAAAGAGGTGAGTACCGAGAGGCATGGTTCATTGGGAGCCATCCTTAAAGATCAACTATCACAGTAAAAAACTCCTCAGCTATTTGAATAAAGAACACTAGATGGGCCCAGAAGAGTTCTTGTGCTTTAGTAAGTTTGCCCATAATTTCCCTTAGTTGGAAATGTTTTTGAGTTTCCAAATACTTTTAAGAGGGTCAGATCTGTTGATCTATCCCTCATTCGTATAAGTCACTTTAATCAAACACCTAGCTGAAAGAATACAGTTTTGTTTAGGAGTAATCTTTGTGTTATTTTTGGCACTGATTGACGCATGACCTCGTTAGCCCTTAGAATTTCACAGCTGGTAGGAACTTTAGCATTCACCTTGTTTGGGATGGTACAGTTCATTTCTGGTGCATTTTGGTCCATTGCTGGTAGTATCAAATGGCTACTGGATAGAATGTGGGGACGAGAACCAGCTGTCTTGATTCCCATTCAAACGTTTCCCCAAAGCACCAGATTGCCTTTTTCAGATTTTTGGGTTTTGTAAATAGGAGTTAGAGTCAAAGGATTAAGCACATTTGTCAAAGGGGTGATGGATCTAAAAGCTAAAGCTTCTATAATTTCCTTTTCTTCAATTTTAATAATCCCCAAACACTAAAAGATAATGTTTTTATCAGTGTTCCCCTTAGCTGTTGCAGAGATACAATTAATCACTAAAAAAAAGTCTGAAATACATGATGTTTATCTTTTTGTATATGGAAATGAAATGCATTCTGTTTTTATTTTTGCTCTGGATATTATAGAAGATAAAATGCCTTCGTGTCAACTGAAGGAGATAGAAATTTCAATCTCATAATGGTTCCTTTCACTTCTGAATTCCAGGTATGAGGCTTGCAGTGGGTAATATTAATAAATTCTACGCCATGATTGCCTCTAGTGCCCAAATGTCCCTTCGTCATGGTGCCATTAAAATTCAAGGTCTTGTCCAAGTAGGAGCCCACAGAAGGGCAGCAGAACTCAGCCCATGAGCTTGAATCCCAACTCTGCCCTTTGGCAAGTTTCTTATCCTTTCAACCTCACTCTCCTCATATGTTAAATGGGAAACTTTCAAAGATTTCAGTATTAAATGAGATAATGTACAGAAAGCACACAGGACATTAGCACATCGCACTGAATGCTCAGTGAGGAGGCTGTTCTTATCTCATCCCAATTGGGTTTAACAGAGGATGTAAATTATGCTCATACTTACCCGTGCCTAAACACCTAATGACCTGTTCCATGCATAAAAACTGTATTATTATACTATCACTATTAATGCTATTGAGGCCACTAATGCTCACGAGCCTATATTCCAGAGCCTTGGGTCCTTTGGGTTTCTAAGGTGGACAAATGCAATCAGCATAGCCAAGCTTCTCGCCCCACCCAGTGGGGTGGGGGGGAGATACTGTGATACTGTATCCAATATATCTGAGGTTCCAGACAGCAGCAAGAAAAAGCTTTGAGGTTGGAGAGCCAATTAGGAAGGTGAGGAGACTAGAGCATAAAGAGGAAACAGGATCTGCTAGACAGAAGACGTTACATAGTCTTAATAGGGACCTATTTTTTGCTTCTGAGACATGATGTCACTTGCGGTGAAGACCTTGAACTCAATTATCAAAAGGGAGGGAAATATTATTTCTAGTATAATATTTGGAAGCTATCCACCAGCCCATTGTTCTCTGTATAATTCATATGATCCTAAATATAAAACTCTGCATTGAAAGTATCCTAAACCTTCAGGAAGTTGAAAGTAATTTCGAAGACTTCTTTTCCTTTTCTATTAGCAGAAAACTCAGAAGTTGAGATCTTGAGAATTGACATTTTATCTTCCAGTGGAAAATGCCGGGTCTCAATTCTTAGGAATTTGGGTACCAGAAGGAAGTGGGCAGATTGGAATCGAATATTGTCAGTGGTTCTCGAGGTATCCTGGCGGAGCACAGAGGAACTTGAGGGTTTCCAAGCCCGGCGCTGCAGGGGGTGGGAGCGCGGAGGTGGGGAGCTGGCGATGCGTGACTCCCCAGCCGGATACCTGCCAAGCTGTTCAGCCCCCGTTCACGGAACTGCTGAGTAACGCCAGAAGGTGGGGATTCCAGGAGAGAGAGGATGCAGGGCCGAGACCGCATTGCAGAGCAGGTCTCTCAGAGGAGACTGGGAAATACGCAGAAGCCATCGTCCCGTGGGAAGCTTGGCATGAGCCACCGCCCCGTGGAAGCAGAGATGTCTGCCTGGGCGTCACCTGCCCGGAGCAGTCCTGGGGCGGCCTATGGTAAAGAAGACCCGTCTTTGTGTTCCAAAGGATTTGCTAGAAAAGGTGAGGGAAAGAATGAGCTAATGAGTGTGGAATTTATAAAGCTGTTTTTCCTTGGAGGCAGAGGAATGGGTTTGCTACTCAAAGCCAGCCTTCAGAGTCTGTTCCAGGCAGGACCAGGAACAATGGCTGCAGTAGGAGTCGGAGCTCTGTCTGAGGGAAACCTGCTGCGTCAGGAGGAGCATGACCTCAGACTCTGCGAAAGCCAGGCTACCTGGCCAGCCCCGGGGAGGTCCCTGTGGAAGGCACACAAAGGGGCGCCTGTGTAGCAGGGTGCCCAGAGTTTCTCATTTGAAAAGTATTTAGGCTGGGCGCGGTGGCTCACGTCTGTCATCCTAGCACTCTGGGAGGCCGAGGCGGGAGGATCGCTCGAGGTCAGGAGTTCAAAACCAGCCTGAGCAAGAGCGAGACCCCTGTCTCTACTAAAAATAGAAACAAACTAATTGGCCAACTAAAAATACATATAGAAAAACTAGCTGGGCATGGTGGCGCATGCCTGTAGTCCCAGCTACTTGGGAGACTGAGGCAGCAGGATTGCTTGACCCCAGGAGTTTGAGGTTGCTGTGAGCTAGGCTGATGCCACGGCACTCTAGCCTGGGGAACAAAGCAAGACTCTGTCTCAAAAATAAAATAAAATAAAACAAAACAAAACAACAACCCTAAAACAAGGCCACTTAGCTCATGCCCTTTTATGACTGTTATTCAAAGTGAAGCGCAACTGGAAAATAGGCATTGCATTACCTACAGCCCAGGGCGGAAAATGATTTAGTACAAAGAATCAGGACTTATTCATTCTTTTTTGACAGGCTGAAAGGTTTCCTAGGTGAGGAGAGGTTTCCATGCCCGGTAGAAGGAAGGGAAGGGCTGAGTGGGAGGAGCCAAGGCTGCCAATCTGGAAGTTTCCTCCGTTTCCACTTCTAATGCAACACCTGCCGCCAGAGGAGGGAGAGGTAGAAATCCCGTGGGATAATCCTGGGGAAGGGTTTGGAGAACCCGAGGGCACGTCCCAGGAGTGAGGGACGGTTACAGTCAGAGCCCACAGTGAAACAGGCCCTTTCTTGTCCCTAGAAGAATTCACAGAGAGACTGGGTGAGCCCGTGCCAGGGGTGCTGGGTGGGAGAGCCCAACTCTGGGTGGGGGGTAGGCCAGCTGGCCCCCAAGGCCTGCCTGCCCCCAGCCCCCCAACCCCACGAGCCCTTGTCACAGGGACCCTGATAAAAGCTCCCACTGTGCCTGCGTTTTCTGTTGTGCTCAGAGGAGGGAAGAAACAATGAGCTCAGCTTGGCCAGAGGACAGGGTTCATGTCGCTCCCAGTCACTCGTCACTCGTGGAGGCCTCTGCTGGAGCATCAAACCGCCAGGCAGGACCAGCTGCGCGGTTTGTGCGACCCAGTGCAAAACAAAACTGCGGAGCCCCCGGCTCAAAACGTTTTAAGAATTTCAAGATGACGACAGCAGAGCCTTTAAAACAAGGGCAGCTCGTGAGGCCAGGCCTGCCCCCAGGATCACCAAGGAGGAAATACGGATTGGGAAGGAGCCAGGCCCCTGGAGGGTCCCCAGTGTCCCCTCTCTGTCCCTTATGCCAAGGGACTGCACAAGGTGCTCTTAAGAGGAGTAAGAGCAGCAAACTGTGGGCAGGGGAGGCTCAGCCTGCCAAGGCCTCGCAGAGCAGTGCCCCGAGGGTGGGGGACGGGGCATCACCCCCAGCCCCCACTGGTGAAGGGCTGCCCCCACCGGGCGGAAAAGGCATCCTTGACACCCGAGAAGCCTCGAGGCCAAAAGCAGACAGACTCGGGTGTGTGCTGGAGGTGGGATGCTGCCATGGAACTGGAGCCACCTGCCACAAAGGCAGCTGAAAGCAGTGAGCCAAGGGAATGTGGCAGGGCCAACTTAGACGTCTGTACCAGGGCCACCAGACTTCCCTAGGAACCAGCTTCTCAGCAGAATGTGGGCCCAGGGCTGCAAGAAGGTCTGTGGACAGACTCTCACGGGCGTTGTTCTGTTAGTTCGCATGCCCCTTCCTCCCCTCACCGATGGCAGTCGTGTGCTGTCGGGGCGACCCCCTTTCCTCACCAGCACCCGGCCACACGGGGGCCAGTCAGCTGTTGTTTACAGAGCGTGCTCACGGAGCAGGCTGGGAAGTCGCTCGGGAGGGGACACAAGCTCTGCCACCACACGGCCACCTGTTGACTCGCTGCCGCAGATGGCATCGCAGGGGGGGGGGAGCTGTGGCAGTGCTGAAGGACGTCGGGGAGGGGCTGACCCCCCAGGCTGGACAAGGAGAGGGAAGCCCAGGGCAGGGCTGAGGGTGAACCTGGCTGCAGGCGGAAGGCTGGAGACTCCAGCCGTCCCTCTTGCGGCAGCTCGCCTCGGTCTCTGCCTGGCTGCCGGCCGGGGCTGCCCTGGGCCCCGTGGGCCAGCTCTGAGACTCTGCCAAGTCCTCCCTCCCTCCTCCAGGCCCTCTTCCTCGGCCACATTTCCTCGAAACCGCTTTCTGGGCCCTCGTCGCCTCCCGCATTGTTCTGAGAAACTGGTTGGCGGGTTGCCCAGGCCAGAACCCCTGAACCCGGGGCGCAGAGGAGCAAGTCGATCATTGTTCTTCGTCTTCGAGGGGGAGGAATCCAGGCACAGGAAATAGGAATCCTGGGGTCTGATCCCAGCTCGGCCTACTTTCTAGCCAGACAGGTCACATTTCCTCAGTTTCCACATCTTGAGACAATGACCAGCCCTGCCATGTCTGCCCCACAAGGCTCTTGTGAGAGCGAACGAGCAGTGCCTGTAAATGGCATTTGCAGAGCAGTGGAGTTTGGTGTAAATGTAACACGTGATACCCGTCGTGTGTGGCCGCCGTGCCTGTGCCCGCTGGCACACGCAGGGGACTGTGCCACTTGGAACTCGGTGACTTGGCAAACCCCTGTTTGTCTGGAATCCAAACTGGCCAATTGCGAGTTGTTGCCAGGCCGTGCGGGCACTTGATCTCTGGGCACAGACGGAAATTCTCCCTCCAGATCCACCTCTTAGGAGCTCTGTGATTTTCTAGAGCCTCACGTGACTCGTGGGACAAAAGTGGTCATTGTCCCTGCCCCGGCTGCCTCCTGGGTTCTCAGGAGGGTCAAGCCCAGTGTAAACAGAGGGGATTAATACCGGGGGAGAAAGCTTTCTAACTTGGTTCCACAGCACACCCCCTCCCATGAGCCCTACTGTGCACTTGAGGGGACAGACGAGGTCCTTAGGTGTTTTCGGGGACCTCCGGGGAGTCAGTGGATGAAGACAAAGACTCACCTTCCCACCGGCCGGGGGAGCAGCAGTTGCTACCGTTATGGGGGTGGCTGTCGCGTGGAGGTGGTGTGGGTCAGAAAGAAGAAAAGGGGAGGGGATGGAGTGGAATTTGAGTCCCAGAAAAGAAGAAAATGGTGAAGAGTCTTGGAAGGGATGGGGGAGCCTGGATGTGCAGAGGCCCCAGACGGCTCCCCACGCCCCCACCAGGGGAGGCTCAGGACGAGGGGGCTGACGAAAGAGAATTATCACCCCCCTGGCCAGCCATGAGGTTGGGAGCCAGGCTTAGGATGGAACCACGCTCTGGAAACCAGGCGCGGGAGTGGGAGGCAGACAGATGCAGGAGGCGGCAGATCCCACCACCCTGGGAGCCTCCTAGGTGGACGGAGGGGAAGATGAGAAAGCAAAGCCACAGGTGGGTGTCTGTCCACAGCACGGGCCACACTCCCTGGCGCGTGCAGGCACGTGCGGATGTGGCTCAGAGAGACAGAGGAAGGAGGGAGGAGGGAAGACAGGAGCGGCCTGCAGGGAGCCGGAGAGCCACAGGGAGGGTTTGGATGGGGACGTAATTAAGTCGTGTGAAGGGACAAGGAGGGCAGTGGCCCTGTGGTCTCTCTGGGTGCAGGAGGTCCCTGCACAGACATCAGCAGTAATCAGGAGCGAAGAGGAACCTGGACTTCGTTCTTGTGTTCTTCATTTCTGTCTCCCTTTATTCACTTTTTCTTTCCGTCACTATGTCCTGAGTGCTTACTGTGTGCCAGGCACTGTGCCCAGTGCTGGGCACATAGCGGGTGACAAACAGACCAGGTCTCCTAGAGCTTGTATTCTGGCCAGGAGAATTAGAAAACTACTAAATAAAATACACTTGAATTTCTTTATTTGCAGATTCCATGTTTGCGAATTTGCCTATTTGCTGAAACTTGCTTGCTTCCCCCAAATCAATACTCCGGGCACTTGGGGAGTCATGCACAAACTTCTGCAGAGCCGTGGCAATTGAGTTGCCTGATGCTCACGTTCCCAGATAAACTCCAACCTTCTTGTTCCACCTTTTGACAGTCTGTTTAATGCCATGTTTTCTTTGCATTTTTGTGCTTTCAGTTGTTGATTTCACTGTTTAAAACAGCCCCGAGGCCGGGCGAGGTGGCTCACGCCTATAATCCTAGCACTCTGGGAGGCCAAGGCGAGACGGATTGCTCAAGGTCAGGAGTTCGAAACCAGCCTGGGCAAGAGCGAGACACGTCTCTACTATAAATAGAAAGCAATTGATTGGCCAACTAACATATATAGAAAAAATTAGCCGGGCATGGTGGCGCATGCCTGTGGTCCCAGCTACTTGGGAGGCTGAGGCAGCAGGATTGCTTGAGCCCAGGAGTTTGAGGTTGCTGTGAGCTAAGCTCTCGCCACAGCACTCTAGCCTGGGCAACAGAGCGAGACTCTGTCTGAAAAAAAACCCAAAAAACCGGCCCCCAGCACAGTGCTGAAGTGCTGTCTCCTGTCCCTGAGTGCAAGGAGGCAGGGATGGGCCTGCCAAAGGAAACCCATGTGTTGGATAACCTCGCTCAAGCGCCAGTTACAGTGTGATTTGCCGTGATTCGATGCTGATGAACCAACAAACGCTATATGCAGTCGACACTTGAACCACGTGGGTTTGAACTGCACAGGTTCATTTATATGCAAATCTTTTTCAGTAAAAGTTATACCAAGTGCGCCTGTGTCTCCTGCCTTCCCTTCCACCTCCTCCACCTCTTGTACCTCTGCCACTGCTGAGACCACAGGACCCACCCCTCCTCTCCCTGCTCCTCGGTCTACTCAACTTGAAGAAGACGAGGATGAAGACCTTTATGATGATCCACTCACACTTAATGAGTAGTGAATACATGTTCTCCTCCTTCTGATTTTAATAATATTTTCTATTCTTTAGAATATAGAATATATTCTTTAAGAATATAAAATGCACAATACATATAACACCCAAAATGTGTGTCAATCGACTATTTATATTATCAGTAAGGCTTCTGATCAACAGTAGGCAATTAATAATTACATTTGGGACGAGTCAAAAGTTAAAAATGGATTTTCAACTGCACGAGGGGTCAGTATCCCTAACCTCCCCCTACAATCAAGAGTCAACTGTCTTCAATAGGTGTCTTTTTTTTTCTTTTCTTTTTTGTTTTTTTTGTGTTTTTTTTGAGACAGATTCTCGCTTTGTTGCCCAGGCTAGAGTGAGTGCCTTGGGTCAGCCTGGCTCACAGCAACCTCAAACTCCTGGGCTCAAGCAATCCTCCTGCCTCAGCCTCCCGAGTAGCTGGGACTACAGGCATGCACCACCATGCCCGGCTAATTTTTTGTATATATTTTTTTAGTTTGCCAATTAATTTCTTTCTATTTATAGTAGAGACGGGGGTCTCGCTCTTGCTCAGACTGGTTTCGAACTCCTGACCTCGAGCAATCCACCCTCCTTGGCCTCCCAGAGTGCTAGGATTACAGGCGTGAGCCACCTCGCCCGGCCAATAAGGTGTCTTTAAACAGAAACAGTCATAGAACAAGGGTACGTATTGATCGATCGGTGGATGGAAATGTGGCCAGAGGCTGGCAGGAATGTAGCCCTCTATTTCCCCACTAGTTCAATATTCACTAATTCAGTGTTTGTGGCGACTTTGTAGAACACAGCTGGCACAAATAGTGAGGAAAGACTCATTGTATTCATGAGAGCCACCAGGAAGGTCAAACAGGGGGATGGATTAGAGTGTGATTGGAAGCGGGGTGGTGATTGAGGGCCTGTCTGGGAAGAAGACGCCTCAGCTAAGGCCTGCATGACAAGAAGGAGGTTGCCCTGGGAGGACCGGGCAGAGCATTCCAAGGGCTGGGGACACCAGGGTCACCAGGCCTGGGGTGGGAAAGGCTGGGCATGGCCAGGGAGACCGGGAGCCCACGTGGCTGGACAGGGACAAGCAACCCAGAGAGCAGGGCCTGACACAAGGCCAGCCGAGGGAGAAGGCCCCTGAGGACCACAGAGGAGTCTGGTTTGGATTCTGAGTCCCCTGGAAGCCACTGGAGGGTTTTCAGCAGAGTGACAAAACTGAGTTACGGGTTTTCACAGCTGCCTGGCGGCTGTGTGGGGGTGGATCACGGAGACCACGATGGCGGCAGGGCCCCAGCGAGGAGGGGACCGCCGTGTCCAGGCTTGAGACAGGGGTAGCCCCCACCAGGAGTGGCACTGAGACAGTTTAGCGTATATTCTGGAAAAAGAGTTCAGCTTGATTTGCTGACGAATAGAATGTCAAAAGTGAAAGAGAGAAAGAAATGAAGAGGCTGAGACAGTGGGGTGAACTGTCCTGCCCTTTGCTGAGATGGGGTTGCCCAGGGCAAGAAAATCATGAACATGTTAAGCTTCAGACACTTCATATCTGAGGGGACGTGTCACTGAGTGACTGAATACACGAGTCCAAAGCTCAGGGGTATGTCAGGGCTGGAGAGAGAAATTCAGAAACCAGGCCAGGCGTGGTGGCTCACACCTGTAATCCTAGCACTCTGGGAGGCCGAGTCAAGTGGATTGCTCAAGGTCAGGAGTTCGAAACCAGCCTGAACAAGACCCCATCTCTACTAAAAATAGAAACAAACTAATTGGCCAACTAAAAATATAGAGAGAAAAACTTAGCCAGGCATGGTGATGTGTGCCTGTAGTCCCAGCTACCTGGGAGGCTGAGGCAGGAGGATCACTTGAGCCCAGGAGTTTGAGGTTGCTGTGAGCTAGGCTAAGGCCATGACACTCTAGCCCGGGCAACAGAATGAGACTCTGACTCAAAAACCAAAAAAAAAAAGAAAGAAAGAACAGAAACTAGATGAGGTCGCCAAGGGCAGGTGGGCAGTGGGGTACCCCAGCAGGACCCAGACAGAGGGGGGAGAGGCTGGGCGTGTGCACAGGGCTGGGTGCAGAGGCTGAGAGGCAGCTGAGGGTTTCTAGTTGTGGGAGTGATTAAAGGGGATCTGAAAGATTCAGCACTTAGCAACGAGGGAGGCACCCCCTGTAGCCCTGCGCCGTGGACACTGGCAGGAAGCCAGTTTCCTGTGAGTGACAAGATCTACCACCCCGCCTGGGGCCAGCAGCCACTGCTCCAGCGCCTCGTGCCGTCCCACCTGCCACTGAGCACCTGCGCTGGCTATAGCTGGCTCGTATTTCTAAGCAGCTCCTTTCCCTGCGTAAAGGATTTCTTTCTGCAACTGGGGCTAGGCACCCAGTGAGAAGGAGGAAGGCAGGGGCTGGCCTAGGCGGCGTTGGAGTAGAGACCACGGGGTTTTCAGAGCCTGTTACCCCTTAGATGTTGGGGGAGGAGAGTGGGGGCAGGAAGGCTGGCACCCCAGGGCTCTGGCCATAGCTCTGCTGTGCCCGGTAAGTCAGGAAGGGGTGACTCCCAGGGCCTTCGGGCAGCACGGAGAGGTGGTTAACGGGCAGGTTCTGATCACCCACATTCAAATCTAACCTCTTACTAATTGTCGTGCCTGTTTGCACTGGGATAGTAATTCAGACTGCTGTGTGTAATTGCCTGTGATCGAAAACAAGAGTGAACCTGTTTGGGCAAAAGAGGAGAGGCACATTGGCTCAAGGGAAAGGCCTTGTCAGCTCGCTTTGACAGTAAGTTTGGTTTTCAATAAAATATTTGAAAATAAAGGATTATTTAAGTAAATCACAGTATGCTTTAATCTGGGGGTTCATACAAAAGTATTGATGGAGCTCCTTTTTATTCAATAAAATAGAAGAGCAAAGGTGACGTTGAAATACTGCAGTTTCTTTTCTTTGTTTTTTTTTTTTTTTGAGACAGAGTCTCACTCTGTTGCCCAGGCTAGAGTGAGTGCCATGGTGTCAGCCTGGCTCACAGCAACCTCAAACTCCTGGGCTCAAGCAATCCTGCTGCCTCAGCCTCCCGAGTAGCTGGGACTACAGGCATGCGCCACCATGCCTGGCGAATTTTTCTATATATTTTTGGTTGGCCAATTAATTTGTTTCTATTTTTAGTAGAGACTGGGTCTTGCTCAGACTGGTTTTTAACTCCTGACCTGGAGTGATCCTCCCACCTCAGCCTCCCAGAGTGCTAGGATTATAGGCATGAGCCACCGCACCTGGTCCTGCAGTTTCATTTTTAATGGCTCTACCTTGCGGGAGGCAGACTTCTAAGATGGTCCCAGGGACCCTCATCTCTTGGTACTCACCCTCTGTGTAAACCCCTTCCCCCGAGTGTGAGTTGAATCTGGTAACTCGCTTCTGACAACGGAATACAGCAAAGGTGGCAGGATGTCACATCTGTGGTTGGGTTACAAAAGATTGTGACGCAGACTCTCTTTCGCTGGCTTTGATGAAACAAGCTGCCATGTTGAAGAGGCCCAAAAGGCAAGGAATTGAGGCTGGCCTCCAGCCAACAGCCAGCCAGGAACTGAGGCTCAGCAGCCTGTAAGAAGCTGAATCCTGCCACCATCTGCTTGGAAGTGGATCAGGCCCCAGTTGAACCTTGACTGCAGCCAGATGACAGTCCCCAAGGCAGGGGACTCCCAGCTATGCCACGCCTGGATTCATAGAAACTGTGAGATAATTAATACATATATGTGGTTTTAAACTGCTAAATGTTGGAATAATTTGTTATAAAGCAAAAGATAACTAACACAACCCTAGTTATAAAAGTCCCATTTAAAAAAAAAAAGCAGGCTGGGTAGGGTGGCTCATGCTTGTAATCCTAGCACTCTGGGAGGCCGAGGCGGGTGGATCGCTCAAGGTCAGGAGTTCGAAACCAGCCTGAGCAAGACCCCATCTCTACTAAAAATAGAAACAAATTGATTGGCCAACCAAAAATATATAGAAAAAAATTAGCCGGGCATGGTGGTGCATGCCTGTAGTCCCAGCTACTCGGGAGGCTGAGGCAGGAGGATCGCTTGAGTGCAGGAGCTTGAGGTTGCTGTGAGCTAGGCTGACGCCATGGCACTCACTCTAGCCAGGTCAACAGAGTGAGACTCTGTCTCAAAAAAAAAGGAAATAAAAAAATTATTTTAAAAAAAGCAGTTCCTTTAAAGATCAACAGAATAAACAAATAGAAGTGATGTCGAGGAGCTGCTCTGTGTGCTCCCTGAGGTTGGCGTCAGCTGGCTTTGCGTCTTTGGCTGGGGTATACACATCATAGCCCTTCCCTAAAGTCAACCCTCAATAAACAATCCCCAGGAGTAGACGCAAAGCACACTCTGATCAAATGTGTTGGAAGTAGTGATACTCACCATAAAGTACTGATAGATGGAAATGATCATGAGTTTTAAAAGATGAAATACATTCAAGGTTACCCCTATAATTTACTTGCATATGGTTACCCTTTGAAAAAGAGGTAGAATGTATTAAATGCTTTAGTGCTGAGCACATGAATGTCATCTGCCCCCGTACTGCAAAGGGTTGATTCTGTGAATATCTTTTCTATGGCACAATATTCAGTTCAGAGTATCCAAATTAAAAGGGTTTCCTTAGAAACATACTTAAAGGACCTTATACCAATACCTGTAACGTGGACCATACGAGGATATAATGTGCATGTGTGTGTGTGTTTATGTGCCTCGCTGAAGGAGTGTTTTTATACATCTATGTTAGAAACATAGAACCTCTGGGGATAAAACTCTACCAAGTGCTACCATAACATGAAAATTAAAACTCAAACTCACAACTCAGAAAACTTACATGACCATTCACTTTTTCAAATTAATACAGGTAATATAAAACATTTCCTGTACACACACACTGCAGATTTCAGTTCTATATCAGGCATGGCTAGACAGGGAAGAGAATTACAGAAAGAGAGGTGATAAAAGCACAGAGAAAAAGAACATGAACATTGAAAAAAACAAAAAGAACATGAACATTGGAAGCTGATGAGGAAAACACCTTTGTTCCAGAGTGGTTCACTAAGGCCTTAGAATATTTTTTCTTTCTTTCTTTCTTTCTTTCTTTCTTTCTTTCTTTCTTTCTTTCTTTCTTTCTTTCTTTCTTTCTTTCTTTCTTTCTTTCTTTTTCTTTTCTTTCTCTCTCTCTTTTTCTTTCTTTTTTTCTTTCTCTCTTTCTTTCTGTCTTTTTTAAGTTATGGGGGTGCTTGTATTTGCAATCTTGGTGACAAGGGGTGAGGTTCATTTATTCATTTATCTGATGCCTGCAGTTTACTGGGCACCACTCCTGCAGCTGCAGTAAGCAATGACATGCAGAGCTTCTCAGGCACCTGCAGAGCACATGTGCACAGAGCACGTGGTGCAGAGCCAGGCGGTAAACAGTTACAACGCAGGGTGGTGCCTGCTACGAGAGGGGAGAGGGACATGTTCTAGGGAACCAGGTCTGACCCAGCCTGGGGTGGGCACAGGAAACTCCCTGCAAGAGCAGATGCCTCGGTATACGTTAGGAGGGCCCACCATTGCAGTCCTGGCAAGAACGGGTGCATGCCTGAACTATGGCGGTGCCACAGAATAGAAAGGAATGACTAATCGGCAGGGGATCCAGAAAGGACTTGGCAGAGGGAGATGACCCCAAGTTGCCCTCCGTCTCTAGTTCATCAAATTGGGGAGATGGAGGGTGCCCTTGACTGAAATAAGGAAAAAAGGAAGAGAATAAGTTTATGGGCAAAAGAATTTTTTTCCAAATATAAGAATCTGATTATATAAATATCTTACATAACATTTTTCAAAAGATCCTCCATAGCTTTCAGGATAATTCTCATACTCTGTTGTTTAGCCCATATGGCCCTCTAAATTCTTTCTTCTTCTCTAGGTTTATTTCTTGTCGCTTACCCAAGATCATTCTTAGACCCAGCTATATATTAGATAATACTGCTAGTGATTCTCAGCACACCCCATGGCTGTTGTGTGATTTTGCATATGTGTTCTTTCTGTCTGTAAATTTCTGTGTCATGAACATCTGTTGTTTTAGTGTTCTCAGCATTGCTTCCTTGGGGTTCCCACCCCTCTCATTCCATGTGGTCCTGATGGATCTACTAACCACTGTATCCTGCCCCCTGGCCCCAGTGATGGGTAGGAGATCCAGGCCTGGGCAGTCACAGTATCCCATCCCCTAGTCACAGTGATTGGCTCAGGATTGGCACATGATCCAGCTGGACCAATCAGAGCCCTTCTCTGGGATTTTATATATGGGTGCTGGGAGAGTTCCCTCTTTCTTCTGGAACCAAAAAACTGTGGTGATATAAGCCTGGAGCTACCCATGGCCATACCCCTCCTGCTCCTAAAACATGGAGGAAGCTTAACTGATTAGCAGAGAATGAGTGGAATACAGAGGAAGAAGCAGCAGAGACAAGAGTGAGGAGAGCAGCAAACCTAAATGCCTTGTGTGTGTCTGAGGCCGGCTTCACCTAGTCATCCCAGTTATGCTTACTCTAGTCTGAATTGGGTTTTTGTCACTTAATATTGGAGTTCCATAGCCAAAATACCAATGTCTTTTTCTCACTTCCTACATATCCTTCAAACCTCAGTTCCAGCCCAGTTCCTACAGAAAGCATTCTCTGAAGGACCAATTGCTTCCCCCCATCCCAGTACGATGCCCTTCCCTGGGTTCCCATCACATCTGGACATATGTAAATGGTATCCCTTAGCAATCAAATTGGTAATGGTTGGTTTACCTCTCTGTTGACTACCAAATCATATGCTCCTTGAACCTAATTGTGTTCACTTTCTAGTTCAATGCCTGGAAGAGGAAGGTGTTCAATAAACTTTTGATGAATATCAAATTCGGAGTTTGCCTGTGGAGCATCCAGGTATCCAGGAGCTACTTTGGGTATTTAAATCATGGGGTTGCCTCTGCTCGAGTGGAGTAGGTGCAGGAGGCTGGGGGCAGGGGGCAGTGGGTGGTACGGAAGAGGGTGCTGCCCTCAGTCGCTTTCCAGTGGCTTATCCAGGAAGGGAAGGACAGAAATAAAGTAGCAACAGGAGGGACAAGTGGGGGGTTTATGTGAAGATTCCAAAGATCCAAGTATATTTGTGTTGAGGGGTAGAGGCAGTGGGGAGAGGATAAGAGGCAGCAGAACCAAGAACATGGCACAAGGGGAGGGGATGGGCCCAGAGCACAGGGCAGGAGGAAAAGGAACAAGAAGGACCAGCAGCCACTCCAGTTTAGACAATGCCCTAGACTGGGCGGGGAGTGGGGTCCTCATGCTAGAATAACCTCAGCCGGCAGCCCACAGGCTAGTGAAGTTGGGCAAAACCGAGCCTCCATCTTTTTCCTCAGCCTTCCAAAGGCTTCCTTTTTCTCAATCATCCTCTACCTCCCAGCAAGTGGAAGCCCATTGCTGAGTCTAAGTGGCCTTTCTGGTTCATTGGCCTCCAGCCAGGTCCAGATCTCCCATGGCTTTGGCCAGAGTTCAGGGTAATCCTTGGTATTGTTCCCTTGTTGTTGTTACCGGACCTAGGAGATTAGGTTTCCGGGGATAATGTTCACTGACTTTGGTCAGAGCCAAGTGATCCTGTAAAGGGAGGAGCACGGATGTAAATTATTGAGGAAATCTCAGGTTCTCAACAATTCCCTAGCGATTCAGATATGCCAAGAAACCTGAGAGAACTCAGCCCTGGGGTGCTGTGGTTGGGATTGAGCCAGCAATCACTTCCCGGGCCTGCAGACCTCTGAGCCTACCAGTGACTAAAACTCAAAGCCTGGGGGCTCACCAGGGCCCCAGGTGGAAAGCCCTCTGCAGCCAAGACTTCCCAAAAGATCTGTGGGGGAGAGACAGCAGCAGCGCACTGATAGAAACCCATCGTGGGCCCTCAGGAGGTATGAAGACAAGGAGAAGGCAGTGCCTGTCTCCCACTGCAGGATGCATGGTCTCCCCTAAAGAGATGCTCAGTCTAACTGAGGAGCTCCTGGCCAGAGAGAGAACATACACACACCCCGTGTGATTGTAATGTCAGCAGCTGGAACCAGTCACAGACAAGTTATAAGCACTGAGCAAGAGGCCAGAACTAACCAGACCACAGTGGGGGGGGTGCATGGCCCAGAGGTGCAGATTAGCATGGAAATCGCCCCCTTCCCTGGGGCCTCCCTACTGTCCAGTGCAGAGCCGTGCAAAGAGAGGCCCCCCCGGCTTGGCGCTTGCCAGACATCCTTACAGGATGCTGGGGTTCCTTACAGGAGGCAATGGCTGCGAGGATCTGGCATGCCTATCCCTTAAGTCAGTCCTGGAACTGCTTTCTAGAAAAGAGAAAGGGAGGGCAGGGAGCAGCTCAATACTCAGCCTCTCCAGCTTTCTTTGACTTTGGTTATCAAGAGGGTGCTCAGGTGTTTGCTCAGGGCTCGCGTTTGCTTGCTCTTTAACGCCTGTTATCACACTCAGTTGTGTTTCTTGGGCCACAAAGACTGCTGGGCGTGTGTGTGTGTGCCCCTCACAGGTACCTCTACATGCCCGGCCATCTGAGTGTGTATCTGTACCTCTCCATGTGGGTGTGACCATGTGTGATAATTCCCGTGTTTGCCTACGTTGCCCCTGTGTGTATCAGTTAGTCATGTGTGCTCTGAATCCTACTTCATAAACATGTTAAGCATTCATGCACCAGGTTTTAATGTCCAGCGGGCTGATGACATGACCATAGCAGAGTCTCACCACTTCCCCAGCTTGGCCCAGAGCTGACACACGTACCCTAATATCCCAAACTCCCTTCCTCTCTTGTCAGCCTGCCATGAGTTCTGGAAGAACTCTTATATGCTACACCTAAGACTTTCCCAGAAGGACTGAGAATGCCTGCTCTTTGGGGTTTCCACTGGATCTCAGTTCCTTTGTTCTTTTATTCTTCAAACAATCACTGAGCTTCTGCCAGGCCAGGCCCTGTGTTAAGAACCAGGGATATGGATGTGAGTGAGACATGGCTCTGGTTTTCATGAAATGGACACTCTAGTCAGAGAGAAAGGCCTGGGCACAGTTAACCATGTTCAAAGGCAGACATGGGTAAACCATGGGAGTAGACAGAAAGAGGATACTAATGTCCCTTCAGGAATCAGGGAACACTTCCTTAAGGCTGCATTTGACTAGGTCATGAAGGTCAGATAGAATTTTGACAAGCAAATAGGCAGAATAGCATTCCAAGGAGAGCAATAGTGTGATCAGAGATCTAGAAATGAGAAAAATACATAGAGTTTCTACTTGTAAACCCTTCCTTACAACTCCAGGGGACTGGCTGTCATATAGAATGCAGTCTTTAGTTTTAAAAGGGTTTATATTGACTTAAATCTAGCCAGGGTATCAAGGTTCTGAGGAAAAGATTACTTTTAGTGGCCTCCTTAGCAACTCTGCTTGTGGTCTGATTTCTCTTTGCAACATAAACATCTCCCTTTTTGGTGACTAGGACAGTGCATAATGGCTACCCTCTCAGGCTTAGCCATAGCCTGTATCAGGGACATTATTTCAGTGGCATACTTAGTATCCTTATTTCCTGCTGTCAGGAGACCCCTTTCCTACCAAATGGTACCATGAGTATGCATAACCATAAAAGCATATTTAGAGTCCATATAAAGGTTTACCTTTTTTGTCCTCTGGATAACTGAAGAGCTCTGGTTAAAGCAATCATCTCAGCTTACTCGGCTAAAGTCCCAGGTGGCAGCGCCATTGTTTCCAGTACATCATTCCATGACCACCACATATCTGGCCCTTCATTGTTCATAAAGCTACTCCCATCAGAGAAAAGATCCCAGTCTGGCTCTGGCATCAGCTCATCTGAAAGATCCACCCTGCTAGAATAGATGGCCTCCAGAACCTCTAAACAGTTATGCTGCAAAGGCCATTGTCTTCAGCTGGTAATAGGATGGCAGGATTGCACAAAGGACCCGGCCAGCTGTCCTTGTGCATTCAAGCTCCTTATCTGATATTGCTGTAATGGAAATTGCCCTGCCCTGTCTGTGGGTACCTCTGGCCAAATTGAGTTCCCTGCCAGGTCTTAGGAGGAGAAACCATTCCCACCCCTGAGTCATAACCTAGTGGGCATGGTGCTGAAGAATTAATTTGAGTCATGCCTTCCCTGGCCTTTCTCATGGTGCCAAGATGGTGGCAGCAGCAGTTGCCCTGGGCCAATGTGGTGGGGAGCTGGTGCATGGGAGCAGGAAAGGGCTCATGCAATCCAACCTGGTTACACATGGGATCTTGTCCCATTTACCTGATCTTTGAGAGAGTAATTCTAGTTGTAATATAGTATAATAATTTAAGGTTCCATTCAACAGCCACTTCTCACATTCCAGCATGTACATTGGATTACAATAACATCATTTTCTTTTAGACATAGACTTATAGCAATAAGTTGGCCATTCCTCCAAGATTCTCCTCAGATGGGCTTTCAGATGGAATAGAAACAGTGTGTCATTTGAGCACCAATGGGCCCCCACCCAGGGATGCCAAATTCTGTTACCAAAAGTTTGGTATTTGTCTCTGTGGCTGAACAAAGAATGAGGATAAGTGTTTTGAGGAAAAAGGAAAGAGAAGTTTTGTTAATTTGCCAGCAAATGATGAGAATGGCAGACTCTCATCTTAAAGTACCATTGTCCTATCTATAAGCAGAAATACAGAGCTTTTAAAGGGAATTTTCAGCTTCAGGCTATTGGTGATTAACTATAGCATCTACAATGAAGACAATCTCATGACCCCCACCCCCTTCGTTGAGCTATCTCCTGTGGTACAAAGAACAAAGGACACTGGGCTGCCCCTGTGATTATTGGCCTCGGGCAAGGATGGGGGATTTAATTCCCAAAAAGAGAGAGGGGGTCTTAAGGAAACAGCTCACAAAACATTTTGCTGTCTTTCAGGCCTTTGCCACTGTTACATGTTGATACTTGCAACAGCAGATAAATCTCAAAATAATTATGCTGAGTGAAAAAATCTGGACCAAGAAAAAGTACGTAATGTACCATTTCATGTATATAAAAGTCTATAAAAGAATATGAATCTATAGAGATAAAACCGCAGATCAGGCCGGGCGCGGTGGCTCACGCCTGTAATCCTAGCACTCTGGAAGGCCGAGGCGGGAGGATTGCTTGAGGTCAGGAGTTCAAAACCAGCCTGAGCAAGAGCGAGACCCCTGTCTCTACTATAAATAGAAAGAAATTAATTGGCCAACTAATATATATAGAAAAAATTAGCCGGGCATGGTGGACATGCCTGTAGTCCCAGCTACTCGGGAGGCTGAGGCAGCAGAATCGCTTAAGCCCAGGAGTTTGAGGTTGCTGTGAGCTAGGCTGACGCCACGGCACTCAGTCTAGCCTGGGCAACAGAGTGAGACTCTGTCTCAAAAAAAAAAAAAAAAAAAGCAGGTCAGTGGTTGCCCAAGAGTGGGGGTAGGGGATTTGGAGGTGCAGAGGGGAGGAAAGAATTACAAAGAGGCACAGGGAAGGTGCCTCTTTGGGGAAGGTGCATGTGTTCACTGGCATGTATGTATTTCACATACATGACAATTTCACAGGCTTGTATGTATTTCGAGACGTATCAAAGTATACACTTGGAAATATTTGCAGTTTATTGTATGCCAATTATGCCTCAATAAAGCTATAAAACAAAAAAAAGATAAAAGAGAAGCCGAGGTCTCCTGCATTCCCAGCGGCAGAGCTGCAGCCACTGGGTGAAGATGGAGGCAGAGGGAAGGGGTGAGGCTCTGAGGGGCTTCTCAGACCTCTCTTCCAGGCAGCCCCGCCGTGCACACACACACACACACCCTGAGGACAGGCTGGGCAGCAGGCAGCCCCTCCCCAGCCTCCCCTGGGTTTGCCAGCCTCTCCAGCAGGGAATGCCCAGCCTTCCCTGCAGGTTGGCTGGAGGGCGAGTGAGGGGGAAACGAGGCCAGCAGAGGACTCAGAGCGAGGTCCCGAGAGAGTTAGTGCAAATGTCAGAAAACATTTGGTCCCACAGATGCTGTAAAACCCCTTGGAGTAATCTTCTTTCTTGGCTTCACTTATCCTTGCTGCCCATCCACAGCTAGATCTGCCCTTAGAACTGGGGGGCCCTGCTCCGTAGCTGTCTCCCCCAAACACGGAGAGGCTGCTGGGAGGACGGCAGAGTTCAGGCCTTTGGCTTCATAGGGTAGGACCCCAATATTGGGGTCTGTATTTCCCAGATTTCCAAGGGTGTGACTTCTCTCCTTTTAATAACATTTTTTGATTAAATGTAATTACATTTTATGGTTTCATGAGACCTTTTTATGAATATATACTTTTTTAAATTGCACAATAATGTGAATGTACTTAACACGACTGAACTGTATACTTAAAAGGGCGAAGATGATATATTTTATGTTATGTGTATTTTACCAAAATTAAAAATATTTTAATGTCTTAAGGAATGAATTAATTGGGAAAAAAATTGCTATAAGGGTCTGCCTGACTAGCAATTGAGACGACTTGCAACCATATTCCTGGAAACCCCTGCCGAAGGTCTTGGAGGCAGTTTATTCTGTTAAGAAATGTAGAAATCTCTTCTGCATTCAGTCTATCTGGTTTGTGTCAAAAATGAGGTCAGCTCACTTTTTTTTTTTTTTTGCCTGGTAAAAGACTCAGAGACATCAGTCTGCTGTGTATAAATGATCACAAATTCAAAATTAGAGTCTACATAATTGGAAAGCCTAGGCGGTTCTCCTGGGACCCAGATGTTCAGACAAGCACTGATGAACTCCTCCATCTGGCGGGGTAGATTCCCCAGGTCCCAAAATAGACTTCCCTGCCCCCTCACCACCTCTGCGTGTCATCCTGTTACCCTGTCCCCTTCCTCAGAAAAGCACATCGCTAATACACTCCCTTCCTGCCCTGCTCAACATGAGACATTAATAATAAGAACAGCTGACACGAGGGCACTTAGCTGGCCAGGCACTGGTGGGAACGATCACCAGGGAATCTTCAAAACAACCATAAGGAGTAGCTGGCCTAATTATTCTCCTTTTTCAGATGAAAATATTAAGGCAAAAAGAAACGAGGCAAGGGAACAGAGTTTCAGGGTTTTTTATAAAGTTTTTAAAAATTCTTACATTTTAAATACACATAAGATTTACCATCTTAACTATTTTTATTTATTTATTTATTTAAAAACAGGGGCCTGGCCCGGTGGCTCACGCCTGTAATCCTAGCACTTTGGGAGGCAGAGGCGGGCGGATCGCTCGAGGTCAGGAGTTCAAAACGAGCCTGAGCGAGAACCCGTCTCTACTAAAAATAGAAAGAAATTAATTGACCAACTAAATATATATATATATATATATATATAAAATTAGCCGGCCATGGTGGCGCATGCCTGTAGTCCCAGTTACTTGGGAGCCTGAGACAGGAGGATCGCTTGAGCCCAGGAGTTTGAGGTTGCTGTGAGCTAGGCTGACGCCACGGCACTCACTCTAGCCTGGGCAACAAAGTGAGACTCTGTCTCAAAAATAAATAAATAAATAAATAAATAAATAAATAAATAAAAACAGGATCTCTGTCACCCAGGCTGGAGTGCAGTGGTGCTGTCATAGCTCACCGCAGCTTTGAACTCCTGGACTCAAGCGATCCTCCCGCCTCAGCCTCCCAAAGTGCTAGGGTTAGAGGCAGGAGCCACTGCTCCCAACCTCATCTTAACCATTTTCAAGTGCACAGTTCAGTAGTAAGGACATGCACATTGTTGTGCAACCAATTTCCAGAACTCTCTGTTATCTTTCAAAACTGAAACTCTGTACCCTTTAAACAACTCCCTGCTCCCATCTGCCCCAGGCCCTAGCAACCACCCTTCTACTTCCTGTCTCTGTGAATTAGAGTACTCTAGGAACCTCATAGAAGTGGAATCACACAGTATTTGTCTCTCTGCTCCTGGCTTGCATCACTTCACTTAATGTCTCCAAGCTTTGTTCATGTTGGAAAATGTGTCGGAATTTCCCAGAGCTACACTTTTGGAAGATGGAAAGAGTTCTGGAGATGGACGGGGGTGATGTGCACAGCACTGTGAATGCACTTAATGCCACTGAAATTCACGCTTAAAAATGGCTAAAATGGTAAATTTTATGTTGTGTGGATTTTACCGAAATTTAAAAGCAACAGCAACAAAAACCAGGGAGATTGGCCGGGTTCGGCAGCTCACGCCTGTAATCCTAGCTCTCTGGGAGGCCGAGGCGGGCGGATTGCTCAAGGTCAGGAGTTCGAAACCATCCTGAACAAGAGCGAGAGCACGTCTCTACTATAAATAGAAAGAAATTAATTGGCCAACTAATATGTAGAGAAAAAATTAGCCGGGCATGGTGGCGCATGCCTGTAGTCCCAGCTACTCGGGAGGCTGAGCCAGGAGGATCACTTGAGCCCAGGAGTTTGAGGTTGCTGTGAGCTAGGCTGACGCCATGGCACTCACTCTAGCCTGGGCAACAAAGCGAGACTCTGTCTCAAAAAAACACCAAAAAAACAAACAAAAAAAAACCATGGAGGTGATTGCTCAAGGGCACCCAAATAAACAGCAGAATCAAGCCCAAGAAGGGGGCCCCTCCCTTCCCGAAGTTCATCACTGCCCCTGGGAACAGATGTCACACCAGTAAAGGGCCTGCCGCCCAAGTCCTTCTGTGACATCACGCGGGTGTAGACCCGGGTGTAGGGGATCGTCACCAGGGAGAACTGGCAGCCCGGGCTGCCAGTGGGAGAGAGCGGGAGATCCGGCGCTGTACTGGGCGCTCGGTCACACAGAAGAGGTGGTGGCAGTGTGGCGGGAGGGCGGGCGCTGGGGGGCCATGGAGGGGCCTGAGACAGGGCAGAGCTGGGACGGGAGGGTTTCGAAAGCGCGTGGAGGGGGGTATGGGGGTCACAAGCCACGTTTAATGAGGGGCCTCGGTGGGGCCGACAGAGGAGGGCGCCCTCTTCCCTTACCTGTGTGGGGTCTCCCCAGGTGGCACCCGACCCTCTTTCTGTGGGCAGGGAAGAGGGGAAGAGAGTGGCAGGGACAGGGAGAAGGGAAAGGAATGAGAAAAAAGGTGTTTCTGGAAGCTGAGTGGGCGCAATGGCCAGCACCCCAGAGATTGCCCTATATATGTCTTGCCCCTTCAGAGTCTCACTCCGTTGCCCAGGCTAGAGTGCCGTGGTGTCAGCCTAGCTCATGGCAACCTCAAACTCCTGGGCTCAAGCGATCCTCCTGCCTCAACCTCCCGAGTAGCTGGGACTACAGGGCATGCGCCACCATGCCCGGCTAATTTTTTCTCTATATATATTTTAAGTTATCTAGCTAATTTCTTTCTATTTTTTTTTTTTTTTTTTTTTTTTAGTAGAGGCTGGTTCTCGCTCTTGCTCAGGCTGGCCTCGAACTCCTGAGCTCAAACAATCCTCCTGCCTTGGCCTCCCAGAGTGCTAGGATTACAGGCGTGAGCCACCGCACTCAGCCCATATATATATTTTATAATCTGTCTTTTTCATAAAGATTTTAGGTGGCTTTCAAGAATCCAGATACATAGAAATCATAAAACAAAAATCAGGATGACCAGAGAACATACATATCTGAATGTAAAGCCAACAGGGATTTATAACCTTTTATCCCTGTGTTGGACCCTGGCCTGGCGTATCTTTTGCTGGGGCATTAGCTCCCTCGGCCCTTGTGCGTGAGCCCGGGTGGGGAAGCCAGCGTAGCACGCCACCAGGGCATGTGCAGGCGCCTCTGCCAGGTATCTGTGCGGCAGTGGCATGGGGGTGGGGTGGGGGAGGGGTCGGAGCCCACTGCAGAGAGAGACCTGAGTCACGAGCAGACCAGGAAGGAGCCACCTGTGCACTCAGGCTCAGGGCCCGTCAGCCTCAAGTAAGGCCACCAGCCTGCCCCGCAGGCAAGGGCCCTGCTATGGTTTGAACGTGTCCCCCAAAACCACATGCTGGAAACTTAATCCCCCCCTGCGGCTGTGTTGGGAGGCGGGGGCTAATGGAAAATGCGTAGGTCACGAGGGCGCCACCTTTATGAGCAGATTATGCCAATCGTAAAAGGGCTTGGGGCTGTGATTCCATCTCTTGCTCTCTCACGGGTGCTCTCTCGCCCTTCCGTCATCAGTCATGCAACGACGGAGACAAGAAGGCCCGGGCCAGATAAAGGCCGCAGGACCTTGGACTTCCCAGCCTCCAGAACTGTCAGCACTAAATCTCTGTTCCTTAGAAATTATGCAGTCTAAGGTATTCTCTTACAGCAGCACAAAGGGGACCGAGACAGTCCCCAGCCTGGCCTGTTTCCTCTTCTGCACAGGATAACCACCCTGACACGTTGGCCCAGTGACTCAGCTGCCTCCCTGGGGAATTCTTGGAAGGAGCCGGGCGACCACCTCCCGCGACAAGGCTGTGGCTGGGCCCGGTGTGGGCGGAGACAAGGTGCGTGCGTCTCTGGCCCCGTGGCACCTCGGAGCCAGCCCTGGAAGTCCGCGTGACACGGGAGGCCTCCTCCAGCATCACCCAGTTAAAATTTCGTGGCAGAGGAGTGGGGCCAGGCCAGAAGTGAACGTTCTGGAAATTAGCTCAGTGCATTTACAAATCTCTCTTGGCCTTTCTGACCTGCCTGAGCACCTGTTCTGGGCACAGCGGCACAGCTGATTCGAGCTCAGAGCTTTCTGACAGCTTAGAACAGCCTCCTATTTGGGTCGATAGATAGAGGCACTTACAGGGACAAAGTTATCTAGAAGTCAGAGAGGCAGCACAAACGCTGAGACTACCCTTGGTCCCCGGGCTCCTCCCTGAAAGCTTTATGGCACCCTTCCCTTTACACACATTTAATGAACACCTCACCCTCCCGTACCCTTGCCTCCCTAAAACGCCAATGCCCTGAGACGCCAACGCCCTTCTTTGTTTAGATCACGCACGAGGCACTGATTTTGCAGTCTTGTGTTGAGGCGACAGTTTGCATACATAACCTGATCAGAGGCCACACTTCCTGGAGCAAGTTCAGGCCCAGATTCCTGACAACCCATGTCCCGTAAGCCCTCAGGTTAAGGAGGCTCCAAACCAGGTGGCATCTGCGGCCTCACCAGTGCTGCTCGGCGGGCAGAGAGCACAGGGCCAGCCGGGCAGTGTCCTCAAGAGAGGGCTCCGGTCACACTGAGGTTTATTTGATAACCTCCTGCCGCTCCAATGTTTTAAGTAGGTGGGCCGGCTCTGCACACACACACAGAATAATCGTCACAGTACAGTCATCGCTAGCTAATATGTCTGTACGTGTGCCAGGTCCCAGGCACGTGACATGTGTCGCCAAAAGCCAGCCTCCCAATTTTAGAAGTCGGGACTAGAAGTTAGGTGCTATTTTTATCCCCTTATTAAAGATAAGAAGGAGAACTAAGCCTCAGTAAGCAGAAGGCCAGTTCTCAAACCAGAGTGTCTGTCCCCCAAAGCATGTCTGTGCCTCTACCAGCGTGTTCGAGATGCACGAGATTTCACAACCGGCAAGACACGTGACAGCATCGCGAGGCTGTTCTGCACGTCACTCGACTGGTTCTTGTCCTCGCGTGGAATTACGGGCTTCACAGACGGGCGGGGGCCCGTGTCAGGGTTGGCTGGGGGACTAAGAACCCCCCACCCCCCAGCTAATCACTTTTGGCACCCAGTTTCTGTCGTGGGCAGCACTCACCACCCTTGTCACTTGACACTTATTTCAGGATTGTTTCATCAGTCACGTGTCCTCCCAGGATTGTGAAAGCCACGTGAGGACGAGGCTCTTGTCTGTCTTGCTCTCCACTGAGCGCCCAGCAACCGGACCGGATGAATGAAAAAAACAAATGAACAGGCGCGCAAGCGAACAAACGAATAAGCGAATCAACACGTGCAGAGAGAGGGTCACGGGCAGACGGTGGTGTAAGGGACAGATGTGACTTTGTCCCTACCCCACAGTGTAGGTGTAGAATATTAACTCAGCTGGATAGAGAGACCAGAAGAAAGACACTCTTTGGGAAACTCAACTTTTCCTCCTCCCTTTTTGAAAGAGGCCCGCTTTGCACAGCTGTGAAAGGTGTGGCCCTGTGTGTGCTGCCTCGCGGTGGCCTGGACACAGGTGTGTTAACGAGCCAGGGCCGCCACGACACAGGAGCACAGCCTGGGTGGCTTACGCAACAGACGTTTATTGCTGCACTTGTTCTGGAGGCTGCAAGTCCAAGATCAAAGTGTCAGCAGAGCTGGTTCCTTCTGAGGCTGCAGGGAGAACCTGTCCTAGGCCTCTCCTTTAGCTTCCGGCAGTTGCTGGCAGTCTTCGGGATTCCTTGCACATGTGACATCTGGACCTCTGCCTTCAACTCCAAACGGCGTTCTCCCTTTGAGTGTGTCTGTCTCCAAATGTCCCCTTTTCATAAGGACACCCATCACCTTGGATTAGGGCCCACCAAAGTGACCTCATCTCAACTACATCTGCAATGACCCCATTTCCCCAGGGTCTGGGGGCTCCAACACATCTTTTCTAAGGGGGACACAATTCAACCCATGACAGGGTGTAGTTAGCAGTTGTGCTTCCACGCACACTTTGCAAACACGGGTCCTTCTCGTTAGTTTCCAGAGGTCATCTGTTGACGTGACTTTTAACTCAGTTAGCAAATATGTTGGTGGCTGTGCCCAGGTGCGACCTGACCTGCTGGGAAGGTGGTAAGAGGTGCGTGTTCCCTGCTGGCCAGGGGCCAGGCTCTGGCTCTGCACCCTCCAGCAGCTGAGAGGAGCCCTGCATAACACGCCCAGGGCGGCCTGGGACTGGCAGGTAAGAGGTGAGGGCCTGAGGGGGTCTCGGTGACGCCTCCTGGCCCGGGAGCTGCCCGTCCTGCAGGGGGCTCCTTGCTCATGGCTGCCCCAGGGAGCCCTGCCCACTGCACCCCTGGCAAAAGCAAAAGCGGCCAGAGGAGTGGCTCCTGCTGGAATCCTGAGCTTCCCTTTCTGGGCCTGCCTGTGGGTGCAAATTACAGCACCCAAGTAGAAAGGAAGGTCATTTCTGGGGTGTAGACCACCCCCCCCAGCCAGCTTGAGCCATTGCCTTCCGGTGCCTCTGTCTTTCTTCCTGCCTTAGGTGCCTGTTTCAACCCCGCCACCCCCACTTCCGTCCCTGGCAGTCACCACAGGGCGAGTTCAGACTAGCACAGGGAGCCAGGGCAGGCGAGGGCGCCTCTAACTCGCTTCTGTATTCTAATTCTCCTTCTCATTCAATCAGGCTCCAAAAACCCACTTGTAACGCTTTTACCAACAGCTCCTGATGAAAGCTGCAGCCAATAATCACATAAATCATTTATTGGGGAGCTATTTTAGACCCCAGGCACCATTCCGAATTTAATGACTGGAGGCAGAATTTAGCTGGTTTGGGATCGATCAGAACGGGAGCTCGGCAAAGTCACACAAATTGAGACCCCTCTCCCCATACACCCTGCTTTGCTGGTGTCCGTCTGCCTGTGACCCTCTGCTCACCTCACTCCACCCTGCAGGCTCCCCTGCACGCGCCCCTCCGGCCACCTCGTCCACACCTACCTCTGTGGCTTCCGCTGTCATTACCTGTGGGTGACCCCAGGTCTCTTTGTATCTGCTTCCCGGATCATCTACCTGCCGCCCACGGGGATCTCCAAGTTGGAGAGACAGGCCTGCCCTCCTCTTCCCCAGACCCGCTCCTCCCTTCTTATCACAGGTGACGTCATTCCCCTCCCTGGTTGCGTGTCTAGACAGCCGAAGCTCAGAGAGGTTAAAACACTTGTGCAGGGTCACATAGCCGGCCAGTGGGAAAGCCAAGATGTGGGCCCAGACCTGGCTGCTCTCAAAGCCCCCGCTAGTACCAGCGCGCTGTGCCACTTTAGTGATGAGGGGAGCGTGTGACCTCCCCCCACACCTCCCCCCGGCCCACTGCTCCTTCTGTACAACGTAATGTGACTGACAAGCCCAAGCTACCCCTTTGCAAAGTGCCAGGCTGTGTTCCAGGTGTTGGGGACCCCAAGATGCCTAAGACACAGCTCTGCTCTCTGAGGCTCAGAGTCTGGCTAAGCTGAGAAAAAAGGAGGAAAAAATCATGGCCATACACCAAGTGTCCTCAAACTACGGCCCTCGGGCCACATGCGGCCCGCTGAGGACATTTATCCGGCCTGCCGGGTTGTTTTTGCCACCAGGGTTTTTTCCCCCCACACTGACTGATTCGCTGATACCAGATGGGTGTCCTACAATTTAATTGTGGCACCAGCGACCTGGAGTTAGTGTCAGATCCCAGAAGTTAAGGGCTCAGTCCCACCACACTTCCCCATTTCGAGATGCCAGTCACAAATGGTCACACAATTAGCCCTATTTTAGTTCAACAGTGAAAAGACCAAAAATTATATATTTCAGCAGACCTGGTACATTCTCTCTCTCTCTCTCTCTCTCTCTCTCTCTATCTCTAAATATATATATATATATATATATATATATATATATATATTTTTTTTTTTTTAAGACACAATCTCACTCTGTCACCCAGGCTAGAGTCCAGTGGTGTCATCATAGCTCACTGTAACCTGGCATTCCCTGGCTCAAGCGATCCTCCTGCCTCACCCTCCCGAGTAGCTGGGACTCTAGGCCTGCACACCATGCCTGGCTAAGTTTTAAATTTTTTGTAGAGACAGGGTCTCCCTTTGTTGTCCAGGCTGCAACATTTTAAGCTGACTTAAAAATCGTCTTCTAAAACTAAGACAAAACAAAACGGGGGAATGATATTTCCTTGTGGAGTTGTGGGGAGGGTGGAATGAGATAAACCATGGGAAGGGGTTGTATGGTGCCAGGCACGTAGAGGACATTGGCAGGGGAGAGTCCCCAGTGTTGGGAGCACTGCTGGTGCAGGGGCAGCCTGCGTCTCTAGCAGGGAAGAAGCAAAATGAGGCTTCCCAAACGAACTCCTCAGAACTCGTATTGCAGGAGCATGTTTGCACTGGTGTGTCCCGTGTAAGTTCCCGGCTGGTGCATTGGTGGACGGGGACCCTTGTCCACATGAAAACGTGGCTCACAGAACCGTGGCTCTGTAAAGCTGGAACATAACTCAGAGGCCATCGGGACCAACTGGCATCACAGGCAGAGGAGAACTGAGGCCCAGAGAGGGGAAGGGATGGCCCGGGGCCATGTAACTCAGCCTGTTGGGCAAGCTGGGACTAGATGCCAAACTCCTGACTTCTCATCTGCTTTGCCTGTCCCCACCCCTGGGCTCGGAGGCCAGCTCCTTGAGTACTCTTGGGGAAGCTAGCAGCTAGAGCCCCTGAGGGCACGGAGGGAGAGGTGTGCCCACAAAGGCTTCTGGGAGGAGGTTTCATGGCACTTCACGAGAAAAAGTCACGCAGCCATGGAACGCACCTTCACCTCATCTGGGCTCTTCCCAAAGTCAGGCCATAGCAGGTAGGAGGAGAATTGGACGCACAGAGAGCGAAGGACGCAGAGGGAACCCCTCCCGGGCAGGGCGAACAGGCCCCAAGCCACCTTCAGGAGCATCTCTGTGCGTGAAAAGCTGCTGTGTGCTGTTACTGATTCAGTAATGAGGTCAATATTTCTGTACTCGGACACTGCAGGGTCTAAGCCTCCCAAGGGTTTTGAGTCCTCTAGAGTCTAGACTCTAATAATCCAGACTTCACTCTACCAGCAAAAAAACCCTGCCAGCCCTAGTAGGGGAGGGGCGGGGTCGTGCCTGTCCTCCTTCAGTGCCAGGAGGGAGGGGGCGCCCCCGTCTGGTGACAGGCAGAACGGCAGAGACAGGGCAGTGCTGGGCAGGGCGCAGAATCCTCTACTGATGGTTCTTGATGTCCCTGGACGCCCTTGGAACCTCCTGGGGGACTTCTACAAAATCACAGAAGCCTGGGCCTCACCAGGGACCCTGACTCAGGAGCTCCCAGGTGTGGCCCAGGTATTTTTATTATTATTATTAAAACAAGCCGTATTGAGCTTCTTATCAACTCAAGTTGAGAACTGCAGAGCATTGAGATCAGAGATGAGGTGTCACAAATACCGGCTTGCTAATAACAGTTAAAGTGCCAGCAGTTTCGAGTCACTTGTCTTTTTTGTTTTGTTTTCTTTTACCCAAATGCTGGCAGAGGCGAGTACATTTGTCTTTTTTAATATACACATTAGAGCAGATTGGAGGCTGTTCCTCTAGCTCTCCCTGCCGCTTGTATTCTCAGGGGGAAAAGGCCGGCGTCGCAGCTCTGCCAGGCATCCTACAAGCCTGCAGCCCTCCTGAGCCTTCCCTGTGACTGTCACTGAAACTTTCTCACAGTTGGGATGAAAAACCACAGAAAATTTGTGAATGGCTCTCTTGGTCTGATTATCCTTAGAATGAGCAGAAATTTGGCCGTGTGCGGTGGCTCATGCCCATATTCCTAGCACTCTGGGAGGCCAAGGCAGGAGGATCACTTGAGCTTAGGAGTTCAAGACCAGCCTGAGCAAAAGCAAGACCCTATCTCTACTAAAAATAGAAAAATTAGCCAGGTGCAGTGGTGTGTGCCTGTAGTCCCAGCTACTTGGGAGGCTGAGGAAGGAGGATCACTTGAGCCCAGGAGTTTAAGGTTGCAGTGAGCTACAAATGACACCACTGCACTCTACCCAGGGCAACAGAGCAACTCTGTCTCAAAAAAAAAAGAAAAAAGAAAAAAGAAAAGAAAAGAAATCTGAAATATGATTTCTCCTAACTTGTACCCTTAGCTGCAAGTTTGAAACTATCCCACTTTAAAATGTGGTGGAGCTCTGAACACTCTTTGATTTTAAAGATAAATTTCTTCTCATCATATTCCTCCAAAGCTGACTGCCATTAAATCCAAAGCTGTCTCTTAGTCTGCATCTTGTCCTGTTTCTCGCAAGTGATGTGTCCCTACCAAAGAAAGTCTGCACCACACCTCATTCTTTCTTCTAAAACATGGTTATTGGCCGGGTGGCTCACGCCTGTAATCCTAGCACTTTGGGAGGCAGGCAGATTGCGCGAGGTCAGGAGTTTGAAACCAGCCTGAGCAAGAGCGAGATCCCGTCTCTACTATAAATACAAAGAAATTAATTGGCCAACTAATATATATAGAAAAAATTAGCCGGGCATGGTGGCACATGCCTGTAGTCCCAGCTACTTGGGAGGCTGAGGCAGCAGGATTGCTTGAGGTTGCTGTGAGCTAGGCTGATGCCACGGCACTCACTCTAGCCTGGGCAATAAAGTGAGACTTTGTCTCAAATAAATAAATAAATAAATAAAACATGGTTATTTATTGAGCACATATGGATGTTATGCACATTTTAAAAACATCTTTTAGGGCTGGGTGCAGTGGCTTATGCTTGTAAGGAGGTACTTTGGGAGGCCAAGGTGGGAAGATTGCTTAAGGCCAGGAGTTGGAAACCAGCCTGAGCTGGTTTTGTAGAGACCCTGTCTCTACAAAAAAAATTTTTTTTTAAATTAGCCAGGTATGATGGCTCACACCTGTAGTCCTAACTACTTGGGAGACTGAGGCAAGAGGATTGCTTGAGCATAGGATAGGGGTTCAAGGTTGCAGTGAGCTATGATCGTGCCATTGCACTCCAGCCTGGGTGACAGAGTGAGACCCTGTCTCTAATAAAAATGTTAAAAAAAAAAAAAGCCCAAACCCATCTTTTAGCTTGTGACTGTTATAAACAAAGAATCTTTCCTGTTTTTTTCTCTCTAGAAATCTTCATTAAGCACTTAAAAAATTTTTCATAATCCCTAACTTCAAATAGCTCCAAGTAATTATGGAGATAAGATTTATACACTTATCTGATTTTAAATCCTCAAACATGCAAATCTTGGGGTTTCCTGTAAGGACAGGCCTCTTCAGGACGAGTGCGGATGTACTGGCTCCTCGTTTATTAAGCAGTGGTGCACAGCCCTCTAGTGGGTCTTTCAAGTAACATAAAAAGGGAAGCTGGGATGGTTCACACCTGTAATCCTAGCACTCTGGGAGGCCAAGGTGGGCGGATTGCTCAAGGTCAGGAGTTCGAAACCAGCCTGAGCAAGAGTGAGACACACCCCCCCCCCCCCAATCTCTACTAAAAATAAAAAGAAACTACTTGGACAGCTAAAAATATATAGAAAAAATTAGCCTGGCATGGTGGCACATGCCTGTAGTCTGAGCTACTTGGAAGGCTGAGGCAGTAGGATTGCTTGAGCCCAGGAGTTTGAGGTTGCTGTGAGCTAGGCTGATGCCACGGAACTCTAGCCCAGGCAACAGAGTGAGACTCTGTGTCAAAAAAAAAAAAAAAAAAAAAGGGAAGCTCAGAGCAGTGAGGTAAGGCTTCATTCATACATTCGTTCATCCATTCAATGTACAAACGTTAATTGAGTGCCTGCTATGTTCCAGGCACATGTTAGGTGCTGGGGATACTGCGGTGAACAAAACAAACAACAAAATCAGATGTATTAGGTACTTAAGACCAAGAAGACAGGGGGGAGGGGGGAGGAGGGCAGGTATATACATACATAATGAGTGAGATGTGCACCATCTAGGGGATAGTCATGCTGGAAACTCAGACTTGTGGGGGGAGGGGGGAAAGGGCATTTATTGAAACCTTAAAATTTGTACCCCCATAATATGCTGAAATAAAATAAAACAAACAAAAAAAAAGACCAAGAAGACAGAGAGGAGAACAAATCTGGGACAAGATCAGGAGCTTGATATTGGACATGTTAAGTTAGAGATGCCCATTAATCTTCCAAGTAGCTTCTTTTAAAAATTAGTGTCTCTGGGGTCACCTGTAGAGCACCCAGGGACAGAAAACATAGAGTGCAAATACACTCTGATTGGAGATTTCACCAAGTCTAAATGAAAACTGACAACACGGGCACATTTAGCAAGGAAAGTGTGAAGAGAGGGAAGCTGACTGTTGGCGGGGTGAGAGGGGTCATAGAAAAGGTGAAGAGTTGGCCCCACCCTCAAAGAGCTGCTCATCTTAGTTCTCTGTTAAATGTCATCATCTCAGCTCTTTGTTTTCTTCTTAATTCTCTCTGCAATTAGTCATGGTGGAATTTCTCTGTGTACTTATGACACATCTATCTCCACCACCTCCAGGAGTGTATGTCTGTCCTACTCTTTGTGGTCACACATCTGGCACCTGGCCGGGCCAGGTTATATTTGGTGAAGGATGAATTTTCGATTTAATGAGGCAGATAAAATAAATACACACGAGAAGCTAGTAATATAGCCTAGCAATGTTTTAAATGCGTAAAGAGCACAGTTGATTACTCTTGGGAGTAATTAGGAAATCAGAGTGGGTTGAAGTCAATCAGGGAACATTTCAGGGAGGATACCGGGCATGAGCTGGATTTTAAAGAATGGATGGAGTATGAAGGAAGGAGGGGGGAAGTGATGGGGGAAGGGCTGTTTCCTGTAACCTGTTTGACTCCCACATTCTCCTCAGCCCCCAGTGTCTTGCTCTACTCTGGTGTCGAGTGGTCTCTGCTGGACTGTCCTGCCTTCCCCCTTTGTCATGTGGGCTGATTCTGGCATACAATAGGTTTGTCACATCTGCCTATGCTACACTTTTATTATGGTCCTTGTGGCTCTATTGTCTGTTTTTAAATGAGCACGCAGCATATCAATGCCTATCATTATACCTGATCCATAGTACATACTCAATAAATATTTGTTGAAAGAACACATGTGCCTAGGAGCTCCTCTCCATACTCCTGGGATAGCTCCTTCTCAGATATGCAGTCTCTGCCAGAGAGCTGGAGGCATTTCAAAACTGAGTACTTGAGGGTTCACTCCAAATCCTTGCATAATTTTATATTAATAAAGTGGCTTTTCTCAGATTTTCATTTAGCAAAGCTTTATTTTATGCCTCCTCTATTATAGGACTTATGCTGGCTACAAAGAGCTTGGAGTTCAGCTATGAGACTCACATACACAAATAAAGATAAATAACATGTGTTGAATCACGTACAAAGTGATCTGTGAACACTGTAGATGGAGGAATTGACTGTCCCCATGTGCTAGAGAGGATTCTCAGAGTACAGGGGAGAAAGTTGGAATTGAATCTTGAAGGACAAGTTGCATCCTATGGACAGATAGGTTGGGGAGGGGGAGTAGATAAGGGAGTGGGGCGAACAGCATTCCTGACAAATGGCATAGCAGGTGCGGAAGTGGTGGTGAGGAGCTGAGAAAGTGCGCTGGGTGTGGGGCAAAGAGTAAGTGCAGAAGAGCGGCCAGAGAGAGAGGCAGGACTGGATCTGGGGCAGGATAGCCAAAGAGCTCTGTCTTGGTATGTTCCATGTTGCTATAACAGAATACCACGGACTGGGTAATTTATAAACAACAGAAGTTTATTCATGGTTCTGGAGGCTGGGAAGCCCAAAATCAAGGGATGACATCTGGCAATGGCCTTTTTGCAGGTCATAACCCAGTGGAAGGCATCACATGGTGAGAGAAACAGCTACAGAAGGCTGAACTCGCTTTTATAACCAATCAACTCTGGTGATAACAAATCCACTCCTGTGATAAGGATATTAATCCCTTCAGGAGGGCAGAGCCCTTATGACCTAATCACCTCTCAAAAGTCCCACCTCTCAACACTGTTGCATTGAGGATTAAGTTTCCAACACATGAATTTTGGGGGACACATTCAAACCATAGCAAGCGCCCATGGATACCAATCTGTTAGAAGCACTAAAATAACATAGGACGCCAATGAACTCAGCCACTTGTAGTGCATTATATAACTTTTGAAACCTAAATTGGTACTATTTCCTTGAGGTCAAACAGTGCCCTTGAATTTTTTTTTTTTTTTTTTTTGAGACAGAGTCTTACTTTGTTGCCCAGGCTAGAGTGAGTGCCGTGGCATCAGCCTAGCTCACAGCAACCTCAGACTCCTGGGCTCAAGCAATCCTCCTGCCTCAGTCTCCCGGGTAGCTGGGACGACATGCATGCACCACCATGCCCGGCTAATTTTTTTTTTTCTACATATATTAGTTGACCAATTAATTTCTTTCTAGTTATACTAGAGATGGGGTCTCGCTCTTGCTCAGGCTGGTTTTGAACTCCTGACCTGGAGCAATCCGCCTGCCTCGGCCTCCCAGAGTGCTAGGATTACAGGTGTGAGCCACCAAGCCCGGCCACCTTGAATGTTAATTAAATAATTCTCCTGACTGGAAATTCCAATCATCTTGTTATATTCAATGCATGCCATAAATTCCTTATTTTTAATATAAAGAAATTTTACTCCTTACTAATAGAAAATCAGGTTCCTTTCAATCACACACTGAACAGATATTTAAAGAAAATTGGGCCGGTCGCAGTGGCTCACACCTGTAATCTCAGCACATTGGAAGGCCAAGGTGGGAGGGAGGATCATTAGAGCCTGGGAGTTTCAGACCAGCCTGAACAACATAGGGAGATCCCCTATTCCTACAAAAAATAGAAAAATCAGCCAGGTGTGGTGACATGCACCTATATATAGTCCTAGCTACTCAGGAGGCTGAGGCAGGAGGATCATATGAGCCCAGGAGTTTGAGGTTGCAGTGAGCTATGATGACGCCACTGCACTGTAGCCTAGGCAAAAGTGCAAAACTCCATCTAAACAACAAAAAGAACGAAAAGAAATATAGTCTATGATGACTACTCCCTAAGGTAATGTGTGGACTTTAAATCGCTACTATGAGTGTCCATACTATTTTTGCCTTGATTCTTCTCTTGGCTGTTGGACCTAAAGCAAATGATTTGCCCTTTCTGTGCTTCCGTTTCCTCGTGGGGAATAGTAATAACACGAATTCCTACTCCACAGGTCTGTGTTGAGAAATACACGAGATAACGCATGTGAAGCGCTTAGTACAGTCCTGGCACCACAGTAAGCGCTCCTTGGGAGGCGCACCGCAGTTCTCAGGCGTACACAGCTCGCGCCAAGGCAACGGCGTGGCCCCGCCCAGGTTCAGGGCACCGGAACCTGAGCGAGCACGGCGCGGTGGGGAGGAGAGTGGGTAGTGCGAGGGGTCAGAGTGCAAAGGTCAGAAGGCAATTGGTTGAGGCGGTGTGCAAACGAGGCTGAGCAGAAGTCCCTGGAGCTCAGTTACCTTGGCGACCTCATCCCGACGGATAGAGCTGCCGAGGCCTGCCTGCTACCGCTTCCTTCCTACCGCCCTCCCTTTGGTTTAGCTCCGCCCCCTTCTCCCTAGAGGTTGACCCCTGACGCCGACAAGACGCTTACGCGGTTGCCTAGCGACACGCTGTTTCCCGAGATGCCTAGGGTGTGGTGTTCCTCTGAGCCAATCAGAGAGGCGAGGCGGCCTCACCGCCTGCCAATAGACTGCTAGGCCAAGCCCGCGACGGTTAAACGGGGCCGCAGGCCGAGGCGGCGGGTCTGTGCGGCTTGGGGACTCGCCGGGGACCTTGCCTGGAGCTCTGCGGCGCGACGTCGGGGAGGCAGCGCGAGTCCGGCGGCGGGCCTGGCCATGCCGGCCCGGGTGGAGGACTATGAAGTGCTGTACACCATTGGCACGGGCTCCTATGGCCGCTGTCAGAAGATCCGGAGGAAGAGTGACGGCAAGGTTAGCGTGGGCCCCTTCCCAGTCTCCGCCCTTGCTTAGGTTTCGTCGGCCGGGGGCGAGCGCCCTGCGCCGCGGAAGGGAACCGAGAGGCCTGCGGTAATGGGTGCCCGGAAGACCCAGCCGTCCCCCCTGCTTGTGCGTCTGGGTCGCTCGAGGGATGGGAGACTTCGTCTTTTGATATGTGTTTTTACCCCATCTCTGTCCGTTTCTCTCCCCCTTCCTCTCTTTCTCCTGATTTGACTTGCTAAGGGCCCGCCGTTTGTGACAGGTGGCTAAACTCCTGCGCTAGTTTTTGAGAAGAGTGGCCCTCTCAGACCCGAGAGAGGTGCAGGAACACCAGAACCTGAAGCGTTGTGTCTGCAGTTAGACCTGACTTAAAATACCCAGTGTTCGGATTATTGAATTCCTGTTTCCCGATGTGTGTAGGTAGATCTTTTATAGAAAGAAACATTGGAGAGGAAACCGCTTGGCTGGTGATGAAGAGATCTTTACTGAGGTCTCTTATCCCGGCAGAGCATGACTCACTGGAATGGTCAGGGACTTCAACCATCTCTACCCTAGTTTTGACCAAAGTACCTTTTTGCCAGTCTCCCACCAAGCAACTGAGGGTAGGGTTTGGGGAAGGACTTATGTGCCTCACCCCTTCCACGGCATCATTTACTGCTAAAAATTAGAGGAAGATGATGGAATGAATACACTCAGGGCTCCTTAAGTTTGTTGAACTAAATTAGATGATAATGACCATAATTGTAAAATATGTTTAAAAGGGAGGTAATTTTTAGAATTTTGGAACTTTCATTCTTTGTTTTTGAGCATAACAAGTTCATTCATACCTTGGAAATTCTTATTTCAGATATTAGTTTGGAAGGAACTTGACTATGGGTCCATGACAGAAGCTGAGAAACAGATGCTTGTTTCTGAAGTGAATTTGCTTCGTGAACTGAAACATCCAAACATCGTTCGTTACTATGATCGAATTATTGATCGAACCAACACAACATTGTACATTGTAATGGAATATTGTGAAGGAGGGGATCTGGCTAGTGTAATTACTAAGGGAACCAAGGAAAGGTAAATGCAATCTTTCAAATATAAGCTGAAAATGGGCCTAGTTTCATTTCTGTTAAGCATCTTGCTTTAGGATCAGAGACAAATGTACTTAGTAATGTGGAAGAGTGTACTTGTAATTGTTTGGTAGGTCCACAGTACTTTAGAAAATCTCTGGTTAATCAACATCCATATTTCATATCAAAATAATTTATTTCCTTATTTGTATACTAGATTCCCCGTCCCATCTTTGTAATAATTCTATTTAGAAGTTATGTGTGATATAACTGCTTTGATTTCAGACAATACTTAGAGGAAGAGTTTGTTCTTCGAGTGATGACTCAGTTAACTCTGGCCCTGAAGGAATGTCACAGGCGAAGTGATGGTGGTCATACTGTATTGCATCGAGATCTGAAACCAGCCAATGTTTTCCTGGATGGCAAGCAAAACGTCAAGCTTGGAGACTTTGGGCTAGCTAGAATATTAAACCACGATACAAGTTTTGCAAAAACATTTGTTGGCACACCTTATTATATGTCTCCTGTAAGTATCACAGAATTTAGATACTTTTTAAACATCTTAACAATAAGCATTTGGATGCAGGGAAATTGAATTGTTTGTTTGTTTGGTAATATCCTGTAGCCATGAATTAACAATATTGTTTCATTGTATATTTATATATTTTTTCCACATGGGCCACCAGACCATTAAACTCATCTGTATCAGCAATTCAATTCAAATTTTTATTGAACAATTACCATGTACTAGGCTCTGGGATTGCAAAGATGAAATGAGTTTTGTCTCTGCCCTCAAAAGCAGCGTTTCCCAAACCATAGGTCGTGGTCATCTGCAACAGACTCAGTTGGAGCGTTTGTTTAAAATGCAGAGTCCTGGGCCCCAAGCCCACATCCAGTGAATTTGGATCTCTGGGCAGGGCCTTGGACTCTGCTTCCTCTCACCCACCCTCGACTTTATTTTGGACTTTGCTTTTTAACTGACTCTGTAGCTGATTCTTATACATGGAGATTCAGGGCTCAGGAAACTTGCTTACTTCAGATAACATTTTTACAGTGTTAATTTTTTGTACATGTTCTTTTCTGTTGCTTTTTCCTGAATGCCTATGCAGAGTGCACCCACTTTACTCTTTATCCCTTTTCTGTATTGCTGGATATTTTGTTTTCAAAATTTCTCATCATTATAAAGAGCACTGCTTTGAATCTTTGTATGAATTATTTGTTCTTCCTTTTTGGTTATTTTCTTTTTTTCTTTTTTTTTGAGACAGAGTCTCACTCTGTTGCCTGGGCTAGAGTGCTGTGGCGTCAGCCTAGCTTACAGCAACCTCAAACTCCTGGATTCAACTGATCCTCCTGCCTCAGACGCCCGAGTAGCTGGGACTACAGGCATGTGCCACCATGCCCGGCTAGTTTTTTCTATATAATTTTTTTAGTTGGCCAATTAATTTCTTTCTAAGTTTTAGTAGAGACAGGGTATCGCTCTTGCTCAGGCTGGTTTCGAACTCCTGATCTTGAGCGATCTGCCCTCCTTGGCCTCCCAGAGTGGGAGGATTACAGGCATGAGCCACCGCACTCAGCCCCTTTTTGGTTATTTTCTTACAGTATAGCTCATAAGATGAAATTGCCAAGGTAAAGGGCATGAAAAGTTTGTGAATGCCATTAGATATTGCCTGCTGTCTTTTAAAAAGCTTGAGTCAATAGTGATAGCACCAATGTGTCAGTGAATGAAATCTGAATAGATAAAGATAGAGAAGTATTTATTAGTTTTTTTAGTAGTTCACATTTCTAGGATTTTCCAAATCTTTATAAATTAGGTTGACAGATCTGACTACTATATAAACCTTTGTAAATTAATGATTTTGTTTTTGCCTAAGATTAGACATGGCCAGAAGAGTGGCATTTTCTCACTGTATCAAATTCCAAGTAGAAAGCTCTTGAATAAAGGAAAATTATCCAGAAGTGGTTCTTGGAAAATTTGAAACCTCTGTGATTCTTTTTTTTTCCTTTTCTCTATTGCCCTTGTAATTAGATCAGTTTAGCTTCCCTAAGGCATTGTCAACAATATCACCTATTGAACTTTAAAACAATAACCTGCCACCTGGAGATTTTGATGGTAGTTGCTTCTATTCCCTCTGTTGAGAATAAGAACTTTGGTAGACTATTGTTACTGTAGGTGTGGAAGAATTAAACAATTAAAATAGGTAATGATAATATTAGTTACTGCTGTGATTTATACAGTGGACTAATAATGTATAAATGGATGATTCCATTAGCTATTTCTGTATCCATTTAAATGTGGGCTAGATATATAATTTTGGTTATTCTGGAATTTTCTGGTTCCTTTAAAATGTTATTTCTTCATTATGAGTGCCTTGAGAGTAGAGGCTCTCATATTCACCTTCGAATTGTTAGTGTGCAGCCTATAGCAAGCACTTTCATTTGTGCATGAAAAATAAGTGAATAAATTACATACTTAGACAAAGTATATTGGGAGAAGATCATTGGCTTTTTTCCATTATAAATTTGAAGGTAAAGTATAAGCTAAAAACTTTGAGGTTCCATTTTTGTTTCAGAGATAATTTTATAAGTTTCAAAACAAAATAAACTCTTAACTCCTTCCACTTTCTTACCTTCTCCCCGCCGCCCCCCCCCATTTAGGAACAAATGAGTCGCATGTCCTACAATGAGAAATCAGATATCTGGTCACTGGGTTGTTTGCTGTATGAATTGTGTGCATTGATGTAAGTATGATAAAGACAGATTCCTAGTCTAAGTTTTGCACTATTTGTTACATTTCACTGGGTTCAGCTTTTTCAGCATCCATGCTAATGAAAGCATATTCAAGTCTGAAAGAATTATAACGTGGGTTAAAATTAAGGTAGATGGACAGGTTAAAAAAAACTATTTACAAATTAAAATTATAACCCATGAGGCTGGGATTTGACTCTTCAAATATCTTGACTGGTTTGGTGCTTTCCTGTTAGACTGAGGCTTCGCTCAAGGGGAGAGCATATAAGTTAGGCAGATAAGATAAAGCTGCTGTAAAGATATGGAAGAAATAAATCAAAGACCAAGGGGAGAGGTCTGGGGGATCTGGAGAGCAGGAAAGAGCTCCAATCAGTTCCCTTTTTTCATCTTTTCATTTTTTCCACTTCCAAACTATTCTGTAGAGCAGTGTTTCTCAACCAGGGATGGGGAGAAGCAATTTTGCCCCTCATGGGACATTTGACAATGTCTGGAGACATTTTTAGTTGTCACATATGGGGAGAGCTCCTGGCATCTAGTGGGCAGAGGGAGAGAGGCTGCAAAATATCCTGCAGTGCACAGGACAGCTTCCCACAAAAAAGAATTATATGACTCCAATGGCAATAGTGCCAACATTGGCAAACTTAGCTATAGAGGAAAATCCCAGTAGAAACATAAACTGGAGCTTAAACTATGCTTTTGATTTGGTTCCTATTATATATTTTCATTTTTAAAATTTGAAAATTTCTTCTTCCTCCTCCTTTTTTTTTTTTCCTTTAAATCCCAGGCCTCCATTTACAGCTTTTAACCAGAAAGAACTAGCTGGGAAGATCAGAGAAGGCAAATTCAGGCGAATTCCATACCGTTACTCTGATGAGTTGAATGTAATTATTACGAGGATGTTAAATTTAAAGGTAAAGATAGGATTATATATTGTCTGATTCTAGTGCTCAGTTAAATTCTGGAGTATATATCCTCTCTCATAGAGCAATGGAGGCTGAAGAAACATTAAATATGCTTTCTTAGCTAAATATACTCTGTTAACACAAGTGAAAACATATGTAAATTTGGCAAATTGCACATCCTTGCTGGCCTACCTTCTGTGCTTTCTTTATTTCTCTTCCCACTCTCTGCCACGCTAACAGATGGTTGGTAGCAAGGAAAGATTGCAAAAAGAATCCAAATCCTCAGTTCCCCCCTGTCCTTGCCTACCTCAAAGTGGCAGGTGGTAAGGGAAGGGGCCGGAAGTAAAACTTTATTATTCTGCTTCTAGCTCTAATTGAGAGATTAGAGGCCACAGGAGACAATCAAAAAGAATAGAGAGAAAATAACTTGAGTAAAAAGATTATGTGGGCAAACTCCTGACCATGGGATGGGTAGGGAGATGTTCTGGGGATCAGGCTGATGTAAGAGCAGAAAGGAAATGATGTAGGATCACAAAGAAGGATGCAGGTAAAGTAACAGGACTGAATATCCTGCTTAATGTAGTTTAGAGATGCAAGGAAGGTACTTCCCCTAAAATAGCCGTTTGCAATGGTACCAAGCACCCCTACAAGATGTGTCAAAGTACTTCAGGAGTTGAGCCTTCTTAGAAAGGTGAAAAAATAAAAGGAGAAAGTGGTAAGTTAAAATCTGTATTACTTGTGGACCCAGAACCTCATGAGTTAAAACCACCAGTGAACTTATTTTTCTAGACATAAGAAACCTATCCATAAAGGAGTCCTTTCTTTTGCCTTGGACATATACATATATGCCCTATTATTGTAACTGCTCTGTTAGGATGACTGTTCTGTTATGCAATCTGACTAAAACACAAAGTATTTTTGCCCAGGATTACCATCGACCTTCTGTTGAAGAAATTCTTGAGAACCCTTTGATAGCAGACTTGGTTGCAGAAGAGCAAAGAAGAAATCATGAAAGAAGAGGGCGGAGATTAGGAGAGCCAGAAAAGTTGCAGGAGTCCAGCCCTGTATTGAGTGAGCTGAAACTAAAGGAAATTCAGTTACAGGAGCGAGAACGAGCCCTCAAAGCCAGAGAAGAAAGACTGGAGCGTAAGTCTGAATGGGGGTCAAAGCAAAGGACAGCTACAGTGGGTTATTTTGATGTGTATGGATATCTATTTGAACAGAATATTTTATATGTGTAGGTCTTATTAGAACTTCTTACAAACATTTGAGAAACCAAAATATGTATTGTAGACTAAATAGTCAACTTGCTGGCACCTTCTTCATGTTGGACTTCTTTCTCTGACATCAGCTGCTAGTCATTACTTATTATTGGCCATTAACTGTGATGGCCCCAACACAATAGCCATTATTCTTTACTGTAGAGTTACTTTTTGCTTTCTCATCTTTAGTATAAATACCCTAAAGTTTTTCCACTATAAAGGAAGGTCTTAACATTTTCTGCCTAGGCTAGGCACTGTGGGTTATCCCTATAATCCAGCACTTTGGGAGGCTGAGCAGGGAAGAATCACTTGAGCCCAGGAGTTTGAGAGCACCCTGGACAACATAGGAAGACCCTGTCTTTACAAAAACTTTAAAAAATTAGCCAGGCATGCATCTGTAATTCTAGTTACTCAGGAGGCTGAGGCACAAAGATCACTTGAACCCAGTGATTATACCACTGCATTCCAGTCTGGGCGACAGAGCGAGACCCCGTCTCTTAAAAGAAAAAAAATTGCTGCCTTCCATAATAAAAACCATAAATTTTGTCTTCTGAAATTGCTGCTCCAACACAATGCTGGATTTAATGCCCAATGGTATGTAGACTAGATATGTTCAGGCAATTCAACAGAGAATTTAGGTACAAGATATTTTAGGTTTGTAAATAATACTCTGGCTGGACACGGAGGCTTATGCCTGTAATCTCAGCACTTTGGGAGGATTGCTTGAGGCCAGGAGTTCGAGACCAGCCTGGGCAACAGAGTGAGACCCTGTCTTTATGAGAAATTTTTAAAAAATTAGTCGGGCATAGTGACTCGAGCCTGTAGTGCCAGCTACCTGGGAGGCTGAAGCAGGGAGACTGCATGAGCCCAGGAGTTCAAGGTTGCAGTGAGCTGTGATATTATGCCACTATACTCTAGCCTGAGTGACAGACAGAGCAAGACCCTAAAAACAAAATAATAATAATAATAATAATAATATTCTGATGTGTATTAATATTGACTCGGTGAGTATTAACTGATTAGGTGCTAGTTGGTTTTTGATGGTGAATGTCTGTCTATTCCACTAAGATGAGAGCCGCTACCAAGGTTTTAGGATTATCCAAGATAGCAACAGCAGTGAGGCTCTTCATTTTAACTTTAGGAGATGAGAGACGGGGCTGTGTCTGTCTCCTACCACCCTCATGACTCATTTGATTTCACTTCTGCAGCTTTACACACAATACAGACTTTAAATTTTTTTCAATTTAAATATGCTCATAAAGCATTCAATGCATTTGTTCATGTTTTACTTCCTACTGATAATGAAATATTATATAGTCTTGTGAGATATGTTTACTGTATAGGTACAACCTATGCTTACCTGGAAAGCTTTTTTTGGGTTACTTCAGTCAAAGGAATTCTGTAAAAGACAAAAAACAAAAATGAGAAAAGTTTTTCAAAAAACTTTCCCCAGTGTTTTGCAATTTCATACAGCAACTGAAATCTGAATACTTTCTGAATGAAGGGTAGCCATTGTTACCAATCTAAAGAACTACCTCCCCTAACTAACTTGTGGGTTTTTTCCCTTCTATTCTTGTGCTGTCATTCAACCAGAAGATTTTGTACTGTGAGGCCAGGTCACACTCTGAAAATTAACTGTTGCCTATCCTCCATGGAGAGCAGAGATGGCTTTAGTTTTTTATTTTCCCAAATGAGTTACTCCCACACAGTGTGACCAAATGTTGGAGCTAACTTTGTACTTGTGTTTAAACAAGTCCTTACAAGAAAACCTAAGTTAGCACACAGCCTATTAAAACACTGGATCAAAAACTAGCATGATCATGTTGACTGAGGTATGTAGTAAGAGTCCTTTCACAAAACATCTCATCAGTGGTCAGATATGATAGTCTTTGTGATAAGAAAAAGTTATAAGATTACCAAATGTAAATTGTTTTATAACCAGAGTTATTTGTTGATTGTTTTTCTTTTTTTCCATTCCCTTTTTAAAGAGAAGGAACGTGAGCTTTGCATTCGTGAGAGACTAGCAGAAGACAAACTGGTTAGAGCAGAAAATCTGTTGAAGAATTACAGCTTGCTAAAGGAGCAGAAGTTCCTGTCTCTGGCAAGCAGTCCAGGTATGAGAATCAACTTAGTCAACAAGCTGGTGCTCTAAATGGTGCTACAAACTACCCAGGGTGGCTTAGGTAGCCCTTTTAATTTATAAAGTCTCAAATTTAAGATAGATTTCATTGAATATATGCTTTTCAAGGTCAATAAAATTCTGTCATAGTGATGATTTATTTACTGAGTTCCTAGGCCTGAGGCAATGAATGAATCATGATTTCATTTTCAATTTTATTTATGTTATCAAACTACATGTTTAGTATTTTATATTTATTTTTAAAAATTAGGGCATTTTAAAAACTGTGTCTTTCAGATTTTTCTCTGGGTATATTATCAAAACTACCTCTCTCTACATTTTCAAGCAAAAAAAATCTGTATTTTAATACTGCCACACCTCATCTTTCATAGAAAGCACGGCTTAAAAGGCATGATAAGGCAGGCGTGGTTGCTCATGCCTGTAATCCTGGCATTCTGGGAGGCTGAGGCGGGTGAGAGGATCATTTGAGGTCAGGAGTTCAAGAACAGCCTGAGCAACAGCAATACCCCATCTCTACTAAAAAAATAAGGAAAAATTAGCCAGGGTAACTAAAAATAGAAAAAAATTAGCCGGACATGGTGGCATACATCTGTAGCATTCCCAGTTACTCAGGAGGCTGAGGCAGGAAGATCACTTGAGCCCAGGAGTTGAGGTTGCTGTAGGCTGACACTACATCACTCTAGCCCGGGCAACAACAGAACAAGACTCTGTCTCAAAAAATAAAATAAAAAAAAGGCATGATAAGCCAACTGTAGAATAGGCTATCACTTTTGGATTTTTGCTAAGACCCTTTCAAGTTGAAACGTGTTTGTCAAAATTTGGTTGTTTAGTATCTACATGTGCTGTATGTGTTTCTTTTTTTTCAGAGTCTGATACATAGACAGCTTTCTTAGATGGCTGGGCGACGTGGCTCACGCCTGTAATCCTAGCACTCTGGGAGGCTGAGGAGGGAGGATCACTTGAGGTCAGGAGTTTGAGACCAGCCTGAGCAAGAGCGAGACCCCGCCTCTACTATAAATAGAAAGAAATTAATTGGCCAACTAATATATATAGAAAAAATTAGCTGGGCATGGTGGCGCATGCCTGTAGTCCCAGCTACTCGGGAGGCTGAGGCAGGAGGATCGCTTGAGCCCAGGAGTTTGAGGTTACTGTGAGCTAGGGTGAAGCCACAGCACTCTAACCTGGGCAACAGAGTGAGACTGTCTCAAAAAAAAAAAAAAAAAAAAAGACTTATTTCTGCCAGCCTCATGCCCTAACCTCCTATCTCAGAGAAAATAAGACAAGTACCTATTAATAGATTTCAAATGTGTACTAAAAGAGCAAATATTTTTTGGTAAGTATGAAGGAATCGAACTCCGTTAAAGTAACTCGAAACCCTTTTTCTTTTTTCTTTCTAAAGAACTTCTTGATCTTCCATCCTCAGTAATTAAGAAGAAAGTTCATTTCAGTGGGGAAAGTAAAGAGAACATCATGAGGAGTGAGAATTCTGAGAGGCATCTCACCTCCAAGTCCAAGTGCAAGGACCTGAAGAAAAGGCTTCATGCTGCTCAGCTGCGGGCTCAAGCTCTGTCAGATATTGAAAAAAATTATCAGCTAAAAAGCAGACAGATCCTGGGCATGCGCTAGCGCTAGCAGAGAGACACAGAGCTGTGTGCAGTATTTAATACAACCACCCTTTAAAGATTGATATTCAACTGCTGTAGCTTGATATACTTGGTTCCGTGAGCCATGCCTTTTTGTATAGTAAGCATGATAATTCTGGAATTTCTTTTGCTGTTCTTCAGTAATAGTTGTACAAAATCTTCATACCTTTAATTTTTCTTTCTTTTAAGAACATTTTTTTTAGAAAGAATGATACTTTCTTGTCTGATTGGGCTTTTAATCCTGTGTGTGATTACTGCTAGGAACATGAGCTGTGACATTCTAAATCTTGGGAGAAAAAATAATGTTAGGAAACGATAATTACCCAGGAGTAGCACTTACTGCAAGATTTTAAATGACTAAGTGGTGTGCTTACAATTGTCATATCTAGATTTAAAGCTTAAGTCTGAGGTTTTAAATGTTTAAATTAGAAAACCTAATTGGATACAAATTGGTCACTAATACCATGACATCTTGCTTATAAATATTCCATTGCTCTGTAGTCCAAATTTATTAGCTTTGTAAAAATTCATCACAATGATGTCTGTATTCTTTTTTTCTTATTATTCTATTTAACAGTATATGAGTTGGCTGTTGTTTATCCACTTCCTTCCCACTAAATAAAATAATTCTTTAGTTTTCTTGTGTTTACATCTCTTGCATTTGTTGATCTCTTAGTTGGAGTGGCTGTACTAATGGTTTGTAGGTGTTCATTGTAGGCTAGGGAAGAAAACATGGATCTGATGCTCAAGAGAGCAGCATTCTGCTCTTAAGCTGTGTGGTGCTTTACCACCCATCTTGGTAATCCAAATGAGCCAGTGGTCCTTAACTGGGTGATATTACTCCTCAGGGGACATTTGGCAATGTCTGGAGACTGTTTTTTATGATCATGATGGGAGGAGGATGCCACTGGCTGTTAGTGGGTACAGGCCTGGGATGCTACTAAACATTCTACAATGCACAGGGCATCCCCTGACAATAAAATGTCACTGGGTTTCAGTCATCCCAAAAGACACAATCCCAAATGTTAAAATCCTAAAAGACCAAAATCCCTAACATCTAAAATCCCCAAAATCATAATCCTGGAAGATTAAGATCCTAAATGCTGAAATCCTAAAAGCTGAATTCTGGGGAAGGGATTAGTGCATTTCACTTGTACACAGAAAAGTTGCATCATGTTAGTTGCATCATGTTAGGCGGAATTATTACCTCGTTATTTTCTTTATTTGGAAATTAAGTATGGTTTAAGGAGATGTATATTGGTGCCAAGTTGACGAGGGGTGGATTTGTGGATTTAATTTTAGGTGTCGACTTGACTGGATTAAGCAATAAGTAGAAACCCCGTAAAGCATCATGTTGGCTGTGTCTATGAGAGTGTTTCTAGGGGAAATTAATGTGGGAGTCTGAGTAGACTATATGGGGAAAATCTGCCTCCAATGTTTAAAGTGTTTCGAAGATCATGGAAGTGAAAATGCAGGTGAAAAATACAAGAAATCTTCCCTGCCAAATTACTGAATCGTGTACGACTGTGGTCCCCAATCCCTGGGCTGTGGACTGGTACTAATCCATGGTCTGTTAGGGACCGGGCCGCACAGTGGGAGGTGAGGGGATGGTGAGTGAGCGAAGCTTCATCTGTATTTACAGCCGCTCCCCATCACTCGCATCACTGCCCGAGCCCTGCCTCCTGTCAGATCAATGTCAGCACTGGCTTCTGCATTATGGTGAGTTGTATCATTTCATTATATAAAGTGCACGATAAATGTATGCACTTGAATTGTCCTGAGACAATCCTGCCACCCCCAGTCTGTGGAAAAATTGTCTTCCCCGAAACCAGTCTGTGGCACCAAAAAGGTTGGGACCACTGATGTACAACTTCTGCCCCTTCACACATAGTGTCATGCTTGCTTTCAAATAATGCCCTTCGTCAGAGAATAAAAAGAATTCAACATGCGCAGTGACCTTCTGAACCAAAGATACTTGCTGATATTGAGGTTCCTCCAGTGTTATAAAACACATTAAATGGTACACTATTCTTGATTAGGGATTTGACTGTCAAGGAAGATAGACTTTTTACATTTACCACTAAATCTAACATAGAAAAGCTAGCATAAACTTCATTTTGGTCAATGGATGGTGCTTTCAAAACTGTCCCCGCTGGTTTTCCTTAAACATACAATTCCTACCCCTGTTGGATCCAGAAATTCTAGAACTTATCCACTCATTTATGTATTAATGACTGGAAAAAGTGAAGCACTTTATAAATGCTTGTTTGAAGATTTGGTGGACTTTGCGGAAGAAAATGGATTTCAGTTGAATCCCCAAACCATAATGACAGATGTGGAATTAGGTGTGATCAAGGCTTCTAAAAGAGAACTTCAAGCTGTTACCACTAAAGTTTGTTTTTTTCATTCAGCCTGATGCATTTGGCAGAAAATTCAGATGAGTGGATTGGCCATAAGATATGGCAACCACAAAAACTTCAGCTGAAAATGCGTCATTTGCCTACATGGGCATTCCTTCCAGCAGATGACATTCCAGGAGTGTTTAATGAATTAAAGTCACATTTACCTGAAGATGCCAGCAAAGTTACTGACAGGTTTGAAAATAAGTATGTGCGTGGTAAGAAAAGAAGACACTTATGCGACAGTGTTGCTGTTTGATCACCAGCAATTATTTTTTGGACCAGCAGTATTTTTTCTACCAAATTTGAGGTCTATATATGAGGGCATGTGGAAGGGGTTTCCAACAACATTAGAAGTATGGCACGAAAGATGGGTAAATTTAATAGGGAATGCTCATGTCAGATATATCAAATCATAGAAGGATTTTGAAAGAGAAATACCATGTAAGAAAATGAATGTGAATGTATTCTCTGAGAACCATACCCTAAAAGAAAAAAAGCAGCTATTTATCGCGATGCAAGTCTTCAAAATATAGTTGATGATCATGAAAGTCTGCCAGGTCCTATGAACTATCTTCATGCAATTGCCCATAATTCATTCCTATAATACACTTTTTCATATGTCAAATATTTCTTTAGCTTTTTTCTTTTATTTATTTATTTTTATTTTTTTTTGAGACAGAGTCTCACTCTGTTGCTCGGGCTAGAGTGCTGTGGTGTCAACCTAGCTCACAGCAACCTCAAACTCCTGGGTTCAAACAACCCTCTTGCCTCATTCTCCCGAGTAGCTGGGACTACAGGCATGCACCACCATGCCCAGTTAAGATATATATATATATAATATATATATATATATTAGTTGGCCAATTAATTTCTTTCTATTTTTAGTAGAGACGAGGTCTCACTCTTGCTTAGGCTGGTTTCGAACTCCTGACCTTGAGCGATCCTCTCGCCTTAGCCTCCCAGAGTGCTAGGATTACAGGCATGAGCCACCACGCCTGGCCACTTTTTTTCTTTTAAATTGTCAGCACTATTTTTTTCCTTACAATCCACTATGCTACGTATTTCCTCTTTGCATCATTTCCAGTGCTGGAGGTGTAAATTGCATAGAGATATTTAGAGAGCTCTAATTCATTTTATACATTTTTTGCAGATTGGACTTCATGGAAGTGCATTATGACAATGTTGACTTTGTGTGTAAGCATCGTGCATGTACATAAAAATTTTCCCTATCCCAGATTCCACCTTTATTTTCATTCGTTCTTTGATTCAACCAACAATCAATTGCTGAGCACCCACTATGAGCCAGACACTGTTGGAGGTGCTGAAGATACACCCACGAGGAAACACTGAAATGCCTGCCCTCATCGCCCATGCAAATGGGAGAGACAGCAAGCAACCAGGGACCACGCAGGGCGTGTCGCAGAGGAGGGCGGAGCAGGAAAGGCTGACTTGCGATTTTAGAAGAGGGGGTAATTGGAGGGGGCGTGCAGCTACCCACGGGAGGTCAGGGTGGAGATGGGGTGGAGGAGAAAAGGGAAAGGGGAGAGCTAGCTGGTGGGGGGAGGGAAGACAGCATTGTGGGGACTGTTGAGAGAAACTGGGAGAAGCAATAGGGCGGGACTTGAAAGGAGGCAGAGGCTTGCAAACTGACAAGACACATTTTTTTATCGGATTATGCGTCCCCTCTCCCTACTCTGAAGCCAACTAAACCTAGTTTCCCCCACTTCCACTTTATAGATATGCAAAAAAAAAAAAAAAAAAAAAAAAGAAAGAAAATTTAAAAATAAAGAAATTGGCATTACAGAACACGTTCTTACATTTAGGAAAAAAATAATAAATATGTAAAGAAAATTATATAATTAATTTATTTTAAAAAAAAAGAAAAGAAAAGAAATTGGCTGGGCGCGGTGGCTCACGCCTGTAATCCTAGCACTCTGGGAGGCCGAGGCTGGGCGGATTGCTCGAGGTCAGGAGTTCGAAACCAGCCTGAGCAAGAGCATAGACGCCGTCTCTACTATAAATAGAAAGAAATTAATTGGCCAACTAAAATATATATAGAAAAAATTAGCCGGGCATGGTGGCGCATGCCTGTAGTCCCAGCTACTCAGGAGGCTGAGGCAGCAGGATTGCTTGAGCTCAGGAGTTTGAGGTTGCTGTGAGCTAGGCTGATGCCACGGCACTCACTCTAGCCTGGGCAACAAAGCGAGACTCTGTCTCAAAAATAAATAAATAAAAAAATAAAGAAATTAAAACCAACCAACAAACAAAAAACCCCTAGTTTCCTGTTCCCCACGCGAGCTGGGAACCCCAGGCACGGGGGCGGTGGTGGCAGGTTAGGAGGGCGTCCCTTAGACGGGCCCACGAGGCGCGGGTTCCTTCCACACGGCGTTTCTTTGCAACTCTTTGCATCCTTCTAGGACATTCGGCCGGGCACCAGCACCGCGCTCCCCATTGCAGAGTTCAACCGTTTCAACAGTGGGCGTCACCAAGCTCACACAGGGTTTGCCAAGGGCCACACCGGACTGGAATTCGACTCGCCGGCTGCTCCGACAGGCGGAACCACACGGTGGCGCTGTGGCCCCGTCAGCCGCGCCCGCCGCGCTCCCCGCCGCCGAGCGCGCGCCGGTCCCCGCGCGGGCCACACGCCCGGCGCCGATGCCGCGCCTGCCCTCCCCACGGCGCGCCTGTCGAGTAGGCGCCATCCGTGTCACGCTTTGCATGGGGAGGCAGACTCGGAACCGCAGTTCCAAAGCTCGTGCTCTCGACCTCGACCCCTCTCTGCCTGTCCCCACGAGACCGCAAGGGGCGGGCTTTGCTCGCAGACCGCCCAGTTCCCCGCAGGACGGGTCCAGGGCGACAGCCCACGGCCTGACCCGAGACGTCGGACGGCTGAGGCAGCTGCGCGCAGGGCCCGCACGTCTGGGGACAGCGGCCCTCCCGCCCGGCGCGCGGGAGGGCGGCTCAGCGAGGGGGGAGGCCTGGGAGGGGTTCCGGTGACTCCCGCAGGACCCCGCGCCCCCTTGCTCAGCGAGGCTCCAGCGCGGCTGTCCATCTCCTCAGAGGCCCAGGCGCGGCCGGCGTGGTGGCTCTCGCCTGTCATCCTAGCACTCTGGGGAGGATCGCTCAAGGCCAGGAGTTCGAGACCAGCCTGAGCAACAGCGGGACCCCCGTCTCTACTAAAAATAGAAAATTAATTGGACAACTAAAAATATACAGAAAAAATCAGCCGGGCATGGTGGCGCATGCCTGTAGTCCCAGCTACTCGGGAGGCTGAGGCAGGAGGATCCCTTGAGCCCAGGAGTCTGAGGTTGCTGTGAGCTAGGCTGACGCCACGGCACTCACTCTAGCCTGGGCAACAGAGTGAGACTCTGTCACAAAAAAAAAAAAAAAAAAGCCCAGGCACGATGCCCAGTACCCCCAGGGCCACTCACTCAGACCTGCCCCGCCCTGAAGTAGTTTACGTTTCGGGAGGACCCTCCTCCTTCCGGGACAAAGCCCTGTCCATTAGGAAGCTGCTTCCCTGAGAGACTTCAGGTCGCCCTCCTAGGCTGGGCTTGGGATGAATGCAAAAGGTGACACAAGGCAGCTGTTTCAAAGAGAGTCAAGTGAATCATATGTACCAGCAAGAGAGGATTCTTGTTCCTTGTGACTTGGTGGCTGGGCAAAATAGGGGTCCGTGTTGGATTGGTGGGTGTGGCAGCCAGACCTTCCAGAGGCTTCCCTGACCCCTCCCTCGCCCACCCACCTCGGGAAGAGCGGAGGTCAGCGGCTCCGGGCCACCAGGGCACCGTGCTCACCTCCAGGCTGCTCACTTGTATTTGTGACACCATGACCACAGCAATGGCTCTGGGGCGCCACAGGTCTCCTCAAGCTGCTGAAATCCCGGACAGCCCAGGCTGACTGTCACTCAACTCCTACAACGCCCCAGCCAGGAAATAAATCCCCACCCCCACTTTCTCTGCGACAACACGGCTGGCTGTCTTGATCAACAGGGTGTTTGCAACGTTAGTCACACATTCGCAGGAAAATGTTCACAGCGGCTGATTTTTTTCACTACATAAAAAAAAAAAAAAAATCAGTCTTTCTTTAAATTATGAAGTGATAACATTATTGTAAAAAATTCTAACAATATGGAAATATGTATAGTGAAAAATAAAAAGTAAATGCTCCCTCGCCCATAATCCCACTTTCTGTCTGTGTCTCCAGAGTAGCTGTTAATAATTTGGTGTTTGGTGTTTGGTGTTTCTCTTCAGACCTTGTGGGGGGGCTTAGGTGAGGGAGGGGGGTGTCTCTCTGTACCAGGTCTGTGTGTGTCACCGTGTGTGTGTCACCGTGTATTTGTCCGGGTGTGTGTATTCAAAACACACAAAGGGAAACTCAGTACATATACTGTTCTTTACTTTGCTTTTTTTCAATTAAAAATAATCCTTTCCTGTTGGTACATTAAATTATCTTCATTCTTTCTTTTTAATTTAATTTTACTAATTTTATTCTTTTTTTTTCCTCTTCTTCTTTTTTTTTTTTTTTTAGTTTCTTTGTTCTACAATGGACAGAAGATATCTCTCTCTTTTTTTTTTTTTTTAAGACAGAGTCTCACTCTATTGCCCGGGCTAGAGTGCCGTGGTGTCAGCCTAGCTCACAGCAACCTCGAACTCCCGCCTCAAGCGATCCTATTGCCTCAGCCTCCCGAGTAGCTGGGACTATAGGCATGTGCCGCCATACCTGGCTAATTTTTTTTCTATATATGTTTAATTGTCCAATTAATTTCTTCTATTTTTAGTAGAGATGGGGATCTCACTCTTGCTCAGGCTGGTCTCGAACTCCTGACCTTGAGCCATCCGCCCACCTCGGCCTCCCAGAGTGTTAGGATTACAGGCATGAGCCACTGCACCTGGCCTCTTCATTATTTTTCAGGCAGTCGTCTTGGGTCATCCCTTATCTTCACCCCCAGTCGGTTCTAGCAGGCAGCCTTACCTTGGGCCTCTGAGTGAACTAGCTTGCTGGATCAGCCAGGGAGGTGGGGACACAGCTGCTGTCCCCAGAACTTGGCCGAGGCAGGCACCGCTTCTGAAGCACTCACACGTTCCCACAAAGCAGTTCGTCTGCTCCAGTCACAGAATCACGGTCCCTGCTCTGTCCTTCAGAACCACACGGTCACTAACTGGGGAAGTGGCTACATACATGTAAAGGAGGCTCCCAGTCGGGGCGTGGCTGCCCGGCGAGCATGCGTTTGATGGAGACTCTTAGAGCTTGGTGCAAATGTCACCCAACCCAACTCTCTGTCCGCAGGGTTGGCCTGCTGGCCCCCCCAGGACAGTGGCTCCTGCTGGGGTCCAAACCACGCCCTGACTTACACACCCCGCAGCTGCCCTGCACTTGGCTTGCTTGGTCAACCTCTCTGAACTTCGGTTTCCTTATCTGTGAAACAGAGACAGTAATACAGTAATAAAGATTAAGCAGGATAAACTAGTCAAGAACCTAGAACGGTACCTGCCTGGAAATGTATTCCACCTGACTTCAGGAAAGATTGAAAGTGGCTTGTAAGAATACGTGGTTATGATAAAATGCATATATTAAAAGTAAAGAGGGAGAAGACAACCTAGGGTGAAGCCAGGGTAAGTCCAGTATGAGGATTATACGTAATTACACACTTACCATTTGGGGGCGGCAAATTTGGCTCTAAGCTTCCTAGTGGCCAAAGCAAAAAGGGCAAATGGGTAGTTTATCCCCTAGAGGCCCATTTCCTTGCTCAGGAAATGTTGAACCACACTGGATACCGAGGCGAGAGGGTTCCTCCCTTGCACCCTTGTGAAGAGGGCACCGTATGGAAGAAGCAGCATCCTCCTCAATGACACCTGCGTATTCTGTGCCCCTCAACGCACAGGACCCTCCTTCTTACCTCCCCCCTCCACACAGCCTGCTGGCATCACCCCGAGCTCAACCAGCAAAAGCTGTTGTCAGTGGGAGAATATTTTTAAAAATATGTTCATGTGTTTTTCTCTTTCACAGTTTTGTATATTTGCCTCTTTGGCCGCCCCCACATTCGAGAAGTGTGCCTCGAGGAGGATTAGGATTGTTAACGCAAGCATGTCGAGAGACAGAAAAAGTCACTGTTCAGCTGGTGACATCCAAGGCACCCACCCAGGCAAGAGACGTGAGTGCGAGCACGGAGAAGGTGGGCTGTGACGGGAGAGAGTAGGATTTCCTAAACTCCCTGAGCTCCCACTAAGGTGGCCAGAGCCAGGCCTAGAGGACCAGACCGCAGAGTCTGACACCAGACAGGGAAGGAGAGTCCCCAGGACGGGGCGTGAGCCGGGCCCCTCCCTGACTCTGATGTGCAGGTGAATCACAAAATTCCCACTCAGCGGGGCGGGCTGGGGCTTGGGAGTCACATTGCCACTAAGCTCCCAGGAGACACAGACACGTCGCTCGTGCGTGGAGCACTGCCTGGCAGCCGGGCGCTAGGGACGTCAAGGCTAAGGTGAGGGGACCAGAGCCCTCTCTCTCCTCCAGGCCCAGGGACTGCGGGAAGAGGATGGGGGAATTGGGGCCCCATGTGGTCACACTCTGGGGTGCTGGTCCTCCCACCGCAGGCTAACGTCCCAGGATGATGGGGGCGGGGGCAGTTGAACGGATTGAGGAAAAAGGCAAAAACAGAGGCTCTTTTGTGCCCCGACCCCCATTTAGATCGCTGGTACGTGGGAGGGCGCGGTGCTGGGGGCGGGAGTGAGTACCTGGCTTGACGTTCCCAAAGCCCTTCGTGCCCCATAATGTGGCGGGGACTGGAAGAGACCCAGCTTCCTGCATGTCCCCCTGGGGGTTTCCAGTGAGAATCTGGCTGGGGACACAGGGCTACACGTGGCCAGTCTTGGACCGAATGGGAGTCACAACCACGCAACGCAGGCCGGCGGAGCTTTTGGGAACAGAGGAGGTGCCCAGTGGGTTGTTCATGCCAAGGGACCAAGACAGAGGCTACACCCACCACGGATGTCAGCGGCAGGTGTCCCCGGGATGGCCAGGGACAGACCGGGCCAGCCCAGCTCAAGTCCCAGATGGTCACATACAGCACAGAGCTGAGCAAGGGTGTGAGGACTTGGACGTTTCCTGGTGCCACATTAGCAGGAGGCCCAGGAGAGGTGAAAAGGCTCATTAGGGGTGAACTTTGGCTTCACTGGATATTCGCCCCAGACCAATTAGCCTATCACCATTTCTCTCACTAATCAGGTGGAGATTGTGACAATATTAGATTCGTTACAGGAAACAGAAGCCACCTCTTTGCTCATCTGGACAGAGTATTTGCATTTTTTTTAATAGGCATGACAAAGGTAATCTGTTTCTCTGTTTCTTTTCTTTTTTTTTTTTTTTTTTTTGAGACAGAGTCTCACTCTGTTGCCCAGGCTAGAGTGCTGTGGCGTCAGCCCAACTCACAGCAACCTCCAACTCCTGGGCTCAAACAATCCTCCTGCCTCAGCCTCCCAAGTAGCTGGGACTACAGGCACACGCCACCATGCCAGGCTAATTTTTTCTATATATATTGTTTTAGTTGGCCAATTAATTTCTTTCTATTTTTAGTAGCGATGGGGGGGGGGGTCTCGCTCTTGTTCAGGCTGGTTTCAAACTCCTGACCCTGAGCTATCCTCCTGCCTCGGCCTCCCAGAGTGCTAGGATTACAGGCGTGAGCCACTGCACCCAGCTTGTTTCTTGTTTTTTTTGTTTGTTTTTTGAGACAGGGTCTCACTCTATTGCCCTGGAGTGCAGTGGCATCAACATAGTTCGCAGCAACCTCAAACACCTAGGCTCAAGTGATCCTCCTGCCTCAGCCTCCTGAATAGCTGGGAATACAGGTGAGCACCACGCCCAACTAATTTTTCTATTTTTTTATAGAGATGGGGTCTTGCTATGTTGCTCAGGCTGGTCTTGAACTCCTGGGCTCAAATGATCCTCCCACCCAGGCCTCCCAGAGTGCTGGGATTACAGGCGTGAGCCACCTTGCCCTGCCGACAAAGGTAACCTGTAACGCTGCTCAGCACATAGTCCTTCCTGACATCGAGGAGAGCGCACACCTTGAAGCTCCTTGGTGGGATTGGCAAAGGCGGGGGACACAGGACAGGGCTGCAGAGCTGGGGAGGGTGGCGGGGGTTCGGCTGGAGGCCTCCCCGGGAGGTGCTGTTTGAACAAAAGCCGGAAGGATCGGAGATACTCAGATTGACAGAGAGGGAGATAAGGAGGGATTTGAGAAGGCTTAGGCGAAGCATGGGAGAAGGTCTCATTTATCTGTCCAAGAGTCTTTTATTAAGCTCCTGCTGTGTACCTGCCACTGAGCCAGGAACTGGGAAGTCGGAAAGACATTCCAGGCCCCATGTGGCTCTCTCTCCAAGGAGAGGGTGAAAGGAGGACAGCGCACCCCACTACCCTCCAAAGGGCAGCACCGCAGGCAGGTGGCTCCGAGAGAGGAGAGAGCCGGGTGTTCAAAACTCCCCCGCCAATCCTGCCATGGCTGGCCCTGCCCCTGCCCTGGAGCATGAGGGCCACAGCAGCGTGTCCCCATGCAGATCTCTCCTGGGGAGAAGGGAGCAGCCACTCGCATTTAGAAGGTTTCAGTGACATGCCCTTTTGCCCTCTTCCTGCGGCCCCACCCCCAGCACACGAGGTTCACACGGGGGCATGGGAACAGGTGGCTTTGTCGCCTACTGGGAGCAGGACAGCAACTTGGAAGGCCTTTAAGGTCTCTCGCAAGGGATATGGCTTCATTATTACATTTTGCCGTAGTTTTCTGTTGCAAATTCACTTCCATCAAGTGTAGCCCCTCATTTTAGTGGGGACAGGGTGGGGGTAGGGGACAGGCAGGGGGACTGGCCTGTCACTCTGGGCCTCCTGGTTATTCTCCGGCATGCAGGGGAGATTAATTATTGCAGGAACCCTTTTTTCCAACATGCAGCTACTTAATCATGGTTTTAGCTGGGAGGCCCTTAGCTACAGGGGGTGGGAGGGGCGGTGTCAGAAGGCCAAGTTCACCTGGGGCGGTAGGTGTTGTGGGAGCCAACAACAGACGCTAAGAGAGGCAGATGCCTTTACTGCCTGCCAGAGCCCAGGGCCACCTCATTAGATTCCTTTTCCTGGCATGAATCACCCTTTACCTCTGTGTTACTTAGCTGCCGTTTTCAAAGCACTTTCTTTTTTTTTGAGACAGAGTCTCACTCTGTTGCCCAGGCTAGAGTGAGTGTCGTGGCGTCAGCCTAGCTCACAGCAACCTCAAACTCCTGGGCTCGAACGATCCTTCTGCCTCAGCCTCCCGAGTAGCTGGGACTACAGGCACGCGCCACCATGCCCGGCTAGTTTTTTTCTATATATATTTTTAGTTGTCCAATTAATTTCTTTCTATTTTTAGTAGAGACGGGGGTCTCGCTCTTGCTCAGGCTGGTTTCGAACTCCTGACCTTGAGCAATCTGCCCACCTCGGCCTCCCAGATTGCTAGGATGACAGGCGTGAGCCACTGCACCCGTCCTGAAAGCACTTTCATAAACACGATCTCAGTCTATCCCCAAACAACCTGTAGCTAGACTGGGCGGATAAGGCTCTCACAGAGAAAATAAAGATTCAGAGACAGAAGTGACCCGGCCAGGGTCACACAGATCCAAGGACCTCTGTCTTCTGAACTTGGCCCCATCTCTCAGCACCTGGCGGAACCCTTGGCTGGACCATCGCCTTAAGACAGGGGTGTTGATTGAATGCAGGTGTCCTTAGGTGTGTTTGGGGACTGTCCATAAACCCTCTGGAAGTGTCAGCAGCACTGGGGGCATTTTCCTGAGAGAGTGGGTAGAGTTCATCAGATTCTCTCTAACTTCAAACAGCAAGAGCACTGCTCTCAGCTCAGTGGTCCAAAGTCCTATTGGGCCATCACCTGCAGCTGCGCTCACCTGGCGCTGAGCTCACCTGGCGGGGCCTCCTCTCCTTGGGTTCTGGGGTTTGCTAGGCACGGTTGTGGGCTGGAGCTTGGTCAGCTGGGGCCCCTGCTTCCCTTGGGCGTTTAGCTGCCCTTGAACCTGGAACTGTCCAGGTAGCAGACACCCAGCCAGGGGACCCGAGTGTGAATAGACATGGCCTTTGGGGAGCAGGGGCATCTTCCTGCTGAGGGGACGAATGTGACACTGAGGCATGTTCAGACACCGGCCGACCTCTGGATATCTCCAAGTTCAACTAAGAGTCTTGTGTGGAACTATGCCCTTGATTTCTTCTTCTTCTTCTGTACGTGAGGAATGAGAATACCTATTTCACCGCTTTCTTGTACACTACTGTCAGAAAATGTAATGCGAAAAGATCCCATTTACCATAGTAACACCAAGGAATAACATTTACAGGAACTGTGCAGCACTCGTAATAAAAATCTGCCAAACTACGCTGAGGGACATTAAATAAAAGGCAAATCACGCCACATTGAGAACTCTTAGCACCGTAAAATGCCATTTGCCCAAATGTATAAGTTTTATGCAACTCTCATAAAAATATTTAAGGTTTATTTTTAATCTGACAAAATGAATTCACTTGGAGCAATTCACCTGGAAATAAGTGTATGAATGAATAGAATCGTAAAATTTCTGGGTAACAAAGGACAAGGCGGCTCCTCATTCCCAGATATTGAAATGCATTATAAATCTTCAATGATGAAAACTGTGAAATGAAAAAGGGACAGGCAGCTTAATGGAAAAGGAGAGAAGGCCCAGGAACAGATCCTGTGTATAAAAAGAAATTGGCAGTATATGAGGAATGGGATGTTCAAATCAGTGGGAGAAAGATTCGTTGTTTAAGAAATGATGTTAGAATAATATGGGAAAACCTCATCCTGTGTACCAAGTTAAATTCAAATCTTATTTTCTTCCTATGTGTGAGGGGTTAAAAATTGTCCCTTCCTCACCATAATTGCAGGGGTGAAGTGCGATATGCATGTGAAGTTCTCAGCCCTGTGTCCAGCTCCAAGTTCTCACTCGGTGAGTATTAGCTGGTATAATTAGTGTCATGATTAGTCCAGATGGATTATAATTATAATTATTATGTAATGACAAAATTGTAACATTGCTGAAACTTTAGGCAAATACTTCCCTGATCGTAAGGTGGGAATGGTTTTTGTAGAAGCAAAGGAAGAAACCAGCCAAGGCAGGGTGTGCCAAGAGACTTAAAACGTTCTTATCTTTTGACCCAGGAATTCCACTTTTAGAAAGTTTATCCCAAATACGTTTTCAGGTAAATGTGCAAAGATGTTTATGTAAAGATGGCTATTAAATATATATATATATATATATTTTTTTTTTTTTTTGAGACAGGGTCTCACTCTGTTATCTGGGTTAGAGTGCAGTGGCACGATCATAGCTCACTGCAACCTCAAACACTAGGGCTCAAGGGATCCTCCTGTCTCAGCCTCTACAGTAGCTGGGACTACAGTTGTGTACCACCATGCCTGGCTAATTTTTCTATTTTTTTGTAGAGACTGGGTCTTGCTATGTTTCTCACGCTGGTCTTGAACTCCTGGCCTCAAGCAATCCTCCTGCCTCAGCTTCCCTGAGTGTTAGGATTACAGGTGTGAGCCACCATGCCTGGCCCTATTGAACACTTTTTATAACAGCAAAAAGTAGGAACAACTTAATGTCAAAAAGGGAATGGTTAAAAAGACATTTGTTCAACTATACAAAGGACTGTTATGCATCCATTAAAAATTAAAAATCATCTTACTGAACATGAATTAATTGATTTGGGGAAATGCTTAGGTTAGAATGCTAATCAAGATACAAAGTAGTATATATATAATATCATTATCTTGAAAATACCAAAATGTACACTAGTCCGATGTGGTGGAAATAACTTCAGTTCTTTTTCTTTTTTCTTTTTTTTTTTAGACAGAGTCTCACTCTGTTGCCCGGGCTAGAGTGCCGTGGCATCAGCCTAGCTCACAGCAGCCTCAAACTCCTGGGCTCAAGCGATCCTTCTGCTTCAGCCTCCTTAGTAGCTGGGACTACAGGCATGCGCCACCATGCCCAGCTAATTTTTTCTACATATTTTTAGTTGGTCAATTAATTTCTTTCTGTTTTTAGTAGAGATGGAGTCTTGCCCTTGCTCAGGCTGGTTTCGAACTCCTGACCTTGAGCAATCCACCTGCCTCAGCCTCCCAGAGTGCTAGGATTACAGGCGTGAGCCACCGCACCTGGCCAGTTATTTTTCTTTAATCTTTTCAAATTCATTATAATAAGCCTGCTTATTTTACAATTCCACCAAGTTTAATAGGGGTTTTAAAAGTCTATTTTAAAATTTTTAAACATTGGGGTATTTCCTGATCATTTGTGCTTTAGAAGTTATTTATTGAGCAGAGGTTTTACAAACGGTACTTCTCATCCTTGTTTCCCAAAGAGGGGTACATTGGGGGTCTCTGCTACTAAGTGATCACAAGGATAGGTCCACAATTTACTCTGCTGATCTTCCCCTACACGTTACGTTTATATTAAAACAAATCCAGCACTCTGGGAGGCCGAGGCAGGCGGATGGCTCAAGGTCAGGAGTTCGAGACCAGCCTGAGCAAGAGTGAGTCCCCGTCTCTACTATAAATAGAAAGAAATTAATTGGCCAAACTAATATATATAGAAAAAATTAGCCGGGCATGGTGGCGCATGCCTGTAGTCCCAGCTACTCGGGAGGCTGAGGCAGGAGGATCACTTGATCCCAGGAGTTGGAGGTTGCTGTGAGCTAGGCTGACGCCACGGCACTCACTCTAGCCTGGGCAACAGAGTGAGATTCTGTCTCAAAAAGAAAAAATAAAATAAAAATACAACAAATCCAGACAAATTATGGGAGAAATACAAAGCGCTTATGATTTTTTTCCCCCAGACAGAGCAGGAGAGGACAGTAGCATCCATCGACCCCGAAGATGACAGCGGTTTCCGGCGGGCCCTGTCCACAGACTCTGCCTTGCATGCTGTGGCGAGGGGTGGGAGATGTCTGCTGCAAGCCTGCATGGTGGTGTTTGTCCCCACACCCGCACCTGAAGTGGCTGGTGGAGTCGTGGGCATTCCTGAGAGCTCAAAGTCTCCGGTGTCACAAGTCTCCGGAGAGCCAGGTCCCCTGAGGCGGAGTCCTGCTTCCCAGAAACCTCCAGAACAAACAGAGATAAGCAAATGAGATGGGAGAAGCTGGCAGGCAGCCGGCTTGGGGCTGGCTGCAGGGTGCTGCGTGGCAGGGGCCCAGAAGAGACCGAGGGCTCCTGTTGGGGCGGCTCCTGCAAGATGCCGTGAGCCTCTCAGCAGCTGTGCCCTCTGGGCAGGATGAGGTGCAGAAAATGGGGATGCAGCCTGCCCCCATGAGACTCAGCCGTGACTGGGGGCAGGCTGGGCTGGAAGGAACCTGGGAAACTGGCTCCTTCTGTGCAGGGGTGAGGCTGGGCTCGCACCGGCCGCCTGCACAATGCCAAGCCCTGCGGAGATGACCGGGAGGGCATCTCACCAGGGTGGCCTGTGTCTTGGGCTGCTGATGGGTGCCAGGGGATGGACACCCAAGTGCCTTCCAGCCTGGGACGGGGCAGGTGGGTTGGGGAGGCCACAGGACAGCCAGCATTCACTGAGCTTTCACTCTGGGTCAGACGGTGTATTCGCTGTGGACATCCATTTTCTCACATTTCGAATCGTAATCGCCAGATTATGCCCATTTCGCAGATGAGGAAACTGAGGCTCGGGAATAGGCAGTGGAGACAGAGGAAGGTCACACAGCTAGTGAATGGCAGTGGAGGGAGTCACGCCGACATCTGCGAGACTCCTGAGCCAGCGAGTTGGGTCTTCATGGTGCCCACTCCAGGCCGCAGCCACTGCCACCCTCCAGGCCTCTCTCTGGCCCAAAGCCCCCTTGTGGTCCCCTGCCCTGCTTCCTTGGTCCAGTCCCCAGGACTCTGCTGAGGGTCCTCTCTTTGGTAGAGCTCTTTGCTGGGGACACAAATGGGGGCGGAATGCTGACTTCCCTCTCTCTGCCTCCAACACATGCTCATGGGACGGCCTGTCCCCTTGCCTGGGCTTGTTTTCCCCCCGGGACATCAGGCCAGCAGTCATTAACATAACAAGCGTGGGTTTACAAAGGTTCGAGAACCAAACAGAGTTCTCATACCCTTCCCTGAGTGGTGGCCCCTGACTCCCTCCGAAAAGGCTATTGGAAACCCTGGTGGATTCTGAATACTGCTTTTATTTCTAGGAGTTAAGTTTATTAAGACACTCCCCACCCCCACCCAATTCTGTCCTTTCCCCCCAGTCCCTTTCTCTGGTGTCCTCCAGTGGCCAGAGGTGGGGAAGGCAGGAGGGCTCGCCCTTTCTCGAGTGGGCTGTTTGCTTCTCTGTGGTTTTCCATTCCGTCCTCCCCCAGAGCCACTGCTGCCCAAGGAGGCCAAAACTGGGGCGTTTGATTTGCCGTGTTTCGTAGTCTTTTACCTTAGCATGAGCAATGCGCCGATCCTAGTGGACCCCAGAGATGGAAGCTGTTCCAGAAACCACCTACAGGACCAGACCTTAAAAACATAGAAGATTGGAGTCTACTGTTTGCATTTTCTGTGCTAAACCGAAGATTCAAAGCAACATATTTTTCTCTACCCAGTGAGGGGCAGTGTATGTAGCAGTTAGCCCACGGATGCTAAGCCACACAGACGTCACCCCAGCTGTGGGAGGACCAGCAAGGCGGCTCAGACCTGCAAACGTGGGAAGGGAATCTCCATTTCACAGAGCGAACATAGACCGCACTGAAGAAACGTTAGCCATGATTATGCTGCAGAATCAAGATAATTCGGGTCCCCGGTCATTTGCCAAACAATACAGCCACATTCACCGGCTGGAGGAGGTCGGCGGAGGAGGCTTGGTGCAGGACGTCCGGGAGCCGGTGGTGGCGAGACCTTGTCCTGACTTAGGGAGTTCAGTGGGAAGACAGACAATAAACAAGGACTGCACGTGGTAGGCACCCAATAAATATTTATTGCAATATATAAATTGCAACAGTAGATGTATGATGAGTTTATGATGGGAAGATGCAAAATGCTGTGTGGGGTAGACTCAGGGATCTAACCCAGCCCAGGCCTCCCTGGGGAGGTGACGCTGCAGCATAGGCTCAGGATGGGATTTAGCCCAGTCCTTCTCCGATACTTTGAGTGGCATTTCCCAAGAGCTTAGTTGGGCTCCAGTGTTACCCTTGGTGGTCAGGAGGGTAAACCATTTGACTGTCTGCGGCTGGAGCGATGGATAAAAAAGTGTTGATATATACATACGATGGAATACTATTCAGCCTTAATAAAAGAAGACAATCCTGCCATTCAGTGACATGGATGAACCTGGAGGACATTACACTAAGTGAAATAAGACAGACACAAATACAAATACTGCATAATCTCACTTATATGTAGAATCTAAAAACGTCCAGCTGATTGAAGCAGAGAGTAGAATTGTGGTTACCAGGGGCTGGGGGGAGGCAAAATTGGGAGGTGTTGGTCAAAGGGCACAAAGTTTCAGTTATGTAAGATGAATAAGTTCTGGAGATCTAATGTGACTATCGTTACATGGTGACTATAGTTAACCATTGTGGTTTTTTGTTTTGTTTTTTTTTTTTTGAGACAGAGTCTCACTTTGTTGCCCAGGCTAGAGTGAGTGCTGTGGCGTCAGCCTAGCTCACAGCAACCTCAAACTCCTGGGCTCAAGCAATCCTCCTGCCTCAGCCTCCCAAGTAGCTGGGACTACAGGCATGCGCCACCATGCCCGGCTAATTTTTTCTATATATATTAGTTGGCCAATTAATTTCTTTCTATTTATAGTAGAGATGGGGTCTCGCTCTTGCTCAGGCTGGTTTCAAACTCCTGACCTCCTCAACCTCCCAGAGTGCTGGGATTACAGGCCCATTGTGTATTATATACTTAAAATTTTCTAAGAGAATAGATCTCAAGTGTTCTCATCACACAAACACACACACAAAGACAACTATGTGAGGTGATGGATATGTTAATTAGCTTGATTGTGGTGACCATTTCACAATGCACACATAAATCAAAACATCAAGTTGTATACCCTAAATATATACAATTTTTATGTGTCAATTATACCCCAATGAAACTGTTTTTAAAAAAAGAGAGAGTTTGGCCGGGCGCGGTGGCTCACGCCTGTAATCCTAGCACTCTGCGAGGCCGAGGCGGGCGGATTGCTCAAGGTCAGGAGTTCAAAACCAGCCTGAGCTAGACCCCGTCTCTACTATAAAAATAGAAATTAATTGGCCAACTAATATATATATATAAAAAAAAAAAAATTAGCCGGGCATGGTGGCACATGCCTGTAGTCCTAGCTACTCGGGAGGCTGAGGCAGGAGGATCGCTTGAGCCCAGGAGTCTGAGGTTGCTGTGAGCTAGGCTGATGCCACGGCACTCACTCTAGCCTGGGCAACAAAGCAAGACTCTGTCTCAAAAAAAAAAAAAAAAAAGAGAGTTCAAGCTTCAAATACAGATGGGGCCCAGAAATTACTTTTCCAGGACTGGTTAATTCCTATTCTCTTGCCAGTAACTTTTAGTGGCAGGAAGGACAGTCCCCTCCACCCCCCATGCCCCCACCCCCCGGCCCACCGCACGCCCCTTCCCCATCGCAGCCAGCTGAGGCTTTGGTCTCAAGCACCCACTGGCCACTCC
>VSMD01025935.1:0-47196 GCA_008750895.1 Mirza zaza | reverse complement strand
TTTTGAGACAGAGTCTCACTTTGTTGCCCAGGCTAGAGTGAGTGCCGTGGCGTCAGCCTAGCTCACAGCAACCTCAAACTCCTGGGCTCAAGCAATCCTGCTGCCTCAGCCTCCCAAGTAGCTGGGACTACAGGCATGTGCCACCATGCCCGGCTAATTTTTTTTTCTATATATATTAGTTGGCCAATTAATTTCTTTCTATTTATAGTAGAGATGGGGTCTCACTCTTGCTCAGGCTGGCCTCGAACTCCTGAGCTCAAATGATCCGCCCATCTCGGCCTCCCAGAGAGCTAGGATTACAGGCTTGAGCCACCGCGCCCGGCCAAGTTAGGAATTTTTTTTATCATATTTTACAGATTAATAATCTGAGGTTCCAGTAAGATCTACCCATTCTTATTAAACATTTTTTTTCTTTTGTACTCTAAGCCACACTACCACAAAAATTATATGTTAAGGTTGCACAGCTCTAATTAACAGATCTAGGACATCTATCCACATGTTATGTCTCCAAGTACAGTCCTCTTTCCACTAAATGCCAACTGTTACTGTAATTTTAAAAAATCCATCATTATGCAAGCGTTGAAGAATAGGGAGACATTATACGTCTGTGCTGGAATAGACAGTTAGCCAAGTTGTGGAATCAACCTCAGTGTGTGTCAATGAATGAATGGATAAAGAAAATGTGGTATATATACACAATGGAATGCTATTCAGCCTTAAAAAAGAGGGAAATTCTGTCATTTGCAACAACATGGATGGACCTGGAAGACATGCTAAGTGAAATAAGCTAGGCACAGAAAGAGAAATGCCACATGTTTTCACTTATATGTGGAATCTAAAACAATCACACTCATAGAAGCAGGCAGCAGAAGGGTGGTTAGCAGAGGCTGGGGGTTGGGGATAATGGGGAGATGATAGTCAAAGAATGCAGTGTTACAGTTAGACAGGAGGAATAAATGATAAGTATTTGGGATAACAGATATGTTAATTAGCTTGATTCAGTCATTCCACATCATACACATATATTGTAGCACCATGTTGTAGCACATAAATAGGTATAATTATAATTTGTTAATATTCAATAAAATAAAAAGAATTTAGAGTTTGCTTTGGCAGATTAGTAAGAATTTTGAAGGAAGGCTTACATCCCTTTTGGTCAGATCAGGGAGGATAGGAAAACAGCATTTAACCCCTAAATTGGCATGGCTAGCTGCAAAGTAGGAAAACAGAATCTAGACTTTTCAGAATTTCCTGTGTTTTTGTTCATGCCTTCCGCACGAATCTTTCCCTCTTAGGGAAATCCCCATTCTTTAAGATCCACTTCTTCGTCACCCTCCTCATCTCTCTTCTCCTCACCCTTTAAAGAGTCACCATGGACCTCAGTCTTTATAGAAAGTTAGGAGCTGCTGGGTTCTTAAACGTGGAGCTGCTGGGTCAGCATCTAGAAAGACCGAGCGAGAGGTCACCTGCATCAACAACATGCGCTGACTTGGATATCCAGAGTTTCAGTTTAAGAGGGTGTCCTGCGAACTTTATATAAACACCTCATCTAGGTTATTTCAATCATGTGTACTTGAGTCAGGCAGAGGGAGTGCAGGGCTGATACAGTAGGAGGAAAACACCATGCGTGGGAAAAACACACTCCGTTTGCTGTAAGTAAACAGGGGTATGGTGATCTGAGAAAAAAACAAAAACAGCACAGAGTTTTAGGCACATCTCTCACCAAGCTTTGAACCTACAAAGAAAAAACTTGGACTGGCCTCTAAGAAGAACAAAAAGGAAGGCTGTAGTTTTCTTCTGCGTAGTTGTTTCTAAATTAAATATATTGATTGAAAAATCCAAAAACTTTACTATGTGATCGTTTTTCTTATTTTTTTCTATTTCATATTTTCTTTTCTTTTATAATTTAACATGTTGCATTCTGAATACAAATTGGGTCTAACATACTGATTTTCTATTTTTAATTTTAAGAAAAACAATCTGGTCCTGGTTGAATTCACAGAGATTTTTTGTTGTTGTTTTTATAAAACATAAAGTAGTGAATGAAAAAAGAGGTTTTTTTTCCCCTCACTTAGAACATGTGGTTTCTTTATCAAAGGATGACAGGTTCTCTAGCCACACCCAGGCAGTTTCTTAAAAATATTGATAAAGCTGTGACTGCAGACACATTCTTGAGTAAAGGAAAACAAACATAGTACTGGTGCTAGAAATTATATTTTATGGAAAAAGATATTTTCTCTAAGACAAAATCAAGCAAAATATTAGATGTGTATACATGAATGCATTGATATAAACTTTTTAAAAATTATCATCATGCTCTAGCTTCTGATTTTACTCAACTTCACTGTATAAACACTGAGACATTTTGACTCCCACAAGTAGATTAATTGGGTGGAGCAGTTTACAGATCTCATTTTGGTGAAATGAAAAAGTTATTACAGCATGTATAATTATTCAAAGTCAAGTATTCTGAAGCATCTACTGTAAGTAGATTACAAAGCAAGTGCAGATTAAAAAGAAATGAGCCTCTAAATTCACCTGCAGCTATCATGTCAAGGCAGATTTTGAAGAAAATGTTTGAATTCAGTGAAAAAAATGATCGATAGCTGTTTGTTAGCTAATCACTACCTCTTTATTTTAAAATAAAAAGAGTACATGATTTCGGCTTGCATATTTTCCAATTTCCTACTTATATTCTTAAATTTCTCTAATGAAATAATTTCCCTAACTTTTTGACTCAGTTGATGTGTTAGTCATAGTTCTCCAGAGAAACAGAACCAACAGGATGTGTGTGTGTGTGTGTGTGTGTGTATATATATATATATATATATATATATATATATGCGTGTGTGTGTGTGTGTGGGTGTGTATATATAACTATCTATCTAGAAATTTATTTTAAGGAATTGGCTCACATGACTTGGAGGGAGGCATGTGAGTCCAAAATTTGCAGGGCGGGCTGGCAGGCTGGACACCTGGGGAAAAGTTAATGTTGTAACACAAGTCCAAAGATAGTGTTGAGGCAATTTTCTTCTTTTTTTTTGGTAAGACCTCAGTTTGTTTTCTCTTAGGGGCTTCGACTAATTGGATGAAGCCCACCCACATTATGGAGGATAATGTGCTTCACTCAAAATCTACTGATTTAAATGTTAATCTCATTTTAAAAATAACTTCATAGCAATATCCAGACTGGTATTTGACGAAATATCCGAGCACCATGGCCTAGCCTACTTGACACACAAAATTAACCAGCAGAGCTGGCAGTTATAAAACCACCCATTTAATTCCTGAAGCCAGGTTCTCAAGTTAGCTTCTGTGAAGAGAGAATGGATCAACACTAGAAAGGGGAATGGAGAAATTCTCCATGAGTTCTGTGACAGATATTATGAGTTGCCTGTTCAATAGTTAGTTTCCCTTCTTACAGTTGCCAGATTTAGCAAATAAAAATACAAGATGTTTGGCCGGGCGCCGTGGCTCACGCCTGTAATCCTAGCTCTCTGGGAGCCCGAGGTGGGCGGATCATTTGAGCTCAGGAGTTCGAGACCAGCCTGAGCAAGAGCAAGACCCCATCTCTACTATAAACGGAAAGAAATTAATTGGCCAACTAATATATATAGAAAAAAAAAATTAGCCGGGCATGGTGGCGCATGCCTGTAGTCCCAGTTGCTTGGGAGGCTGAGGCAGCAGCAGGATTGCTTGAGCCCAGGAGTTTGAGGTTGCTGTGAGCTAGGCTGCCGCCACGGCACTCACTCTAGCCTGGGCAATAAAGTGAGACTCTGTCTCAAAAAAAAAAAAAAAAAATACAGGATGTTTAATTAAATTTGAATTCCAGATAATGAACTTTTTAGTATAAGTATGTCACACCTATTGTATGGGCTTTACTTATATTAAAAAGTTATTCATGTTTGTCTGAAATTCAAATTTAGCTGTGTATTCTGTATGTGCTGGGAAAATTAATTTTGTCGACTACCAAAATAAGGGGATGGTTTATGTTTTGTAACAACTATGGAATACAAAAAAGGGGTTCCCTTTGTATCTGCCCCAAGCAAAGTCTTTACATTCTGTTTCAAATTCTGTAGCTCTTGATCAGAAAAAGTTAATTTCGAATAAATGGGAAAAAAGGTATTGTTTATAATTTCTAGTAAATCAAGTAGTAAGTACAAGTAAATTAAGAGCTTGAGTGATATGAGTCAATGTGAAAAAAATAAATACAGGTCCTTTCATTTATTTACATACTCACTTAGATACATACAAAAACAGAGAAGTATAACAAAATAAGTAGCTCCTAATAAGAAACTCCTAAAAGGAGGAATAGGGAGCTGAAAAGCCCCGTGGTTTTTTGTTGCCTCACATTTAGTCTAGTTTCTGATCCTAAGAGACACTCCTTAGGGCTACTGCAGTAATTGGCACCTGTGCTTTTACCAAGTCATTCGATCAGAGTGAGCAGTTCCAACTAGTGCACAGAGCAGTTTGTCATCCATTACCGTCACCAAGGCAAAGGGGTCATGTTATTTAGAATTTTCTTTCCTTTTCTGAGCACCAGAATGTATTCTGGTTTATGCTTGTTTGCACTGTGTTACTCCTCTCGAAAGGCTGCCTTAGACATTAATTTTAGTCTGATTTTCCCTGTATCTAAATGTAAGGGTAGTCCATGATGTAATTGCTGCCTGTAGTTATTCAAAATGAGAAATAATAGTCAGAAAAAATATCAGTCCATGTTCATTTTCATACAATGAAGTACACTGAATACCAAAGCACAGCTGTGTTTGAGAATACTTTGGTTGGCAGCTACCCAGAAAATTCAGTTAAACAGAAAACTACATATACATACTATTAGGCATTCCACAAATTAAAATTTGTATGATAAAAATCAATAATTATATTCAGCATAACTCAATTTTACTTAGAAATAGAGCATTATCTTTCCATGCCTATAACTAATGATGAAATATATTCAACTAAAAAAAGGTCTGGACTACCTTGGTCACCACCAGAAGTCCATGGTCCCCAGGTCATCCATGTCTTACCACCCCTAGCATGACCCAGTCCCCCACCCGTCTCTAACTCCTCTAATCCTTCCACTGTCTCATTGTGTCTTTCCACGAAAGGAAAATCTCCTTTATGTGTATTCATATTTTTTTTTCACTTGCCTTATGAACACCAGACTCCCACCATTTTCCTTCTAATTCACTGGTTGCTCCTGCATGGTCTTTTTTACTGGCCCTCTTGCTTTTCCCAATTCTAAATATTGGAGTGTTTTCCTCTTGCCTAACTATGCTTCCCAGGTGAGCTTATCCAAACTCATGGCTTTAAACACCATTTCATGCTAATGAATCTCATGTTCTGATCTCCTTCCCTGACATTTCCTTTGGGTCCCACACTCCTACATGTATTTTTTTTTTACTCCTTTTTTCTATTTTGGCATCTAACTGGCATCTCAAAATTAACACATATAAAATAGGACTATTGAATTTCTCCTTCTTACTTCAAAATTTACTCTTCCTTTTCTCTTCTTCACTTCAGGATATGATATTTACATTCATCTTCAGGCTAAAAAGCTAAAAATCATCTTTTAAGCTAAGATCATCATCTTAGCTTAAAAAGCTAAAGATCATCACCTCTTTCTCCTCCTCCTCCTTCTTCTTTTTCTTCTTCGTCTTCTTCATCTTCATCTTCTTTTCTTTCTCCTCCTTCCTTCCTTCCTTCCTTCCTTTTTTTTTTTTTAGACAGTCTCTGTTGCCCAGGCTATAGTGAGTGCTGTGGTGTCAGCCTAGCTCACAGCAACCTCAATCTCCTGGCCTTAACCAATCCTACTGCCTTAGCCTCCCGAGTAGCTGGGACTACAGGCATGTGCCACCATGCCCGGCTAATTTTTTCTATATGTATTAGTTGGCCAATTAATTTCTTTCTATTTATAGTAGAGATGGGGTCTCGCTCTTGCTCAGGCTGGTTTCGAACTCCTGACTTTGAGTAATCCACCTGCCTTGGCCTCCCAGAGTGCTAGGATTACAGGCTTGAGCCACTGCGCCCGGCCTAGAGAGCATCTTTAACTTTTTTGTTTCTCTCATAGTCCAATCCAATCCACCAGCTAGTCCTTCGGCCCTACCTTGAACTATGTTCTGAATTGAACCATTGTTCACGTCTTCCTCAATTACCAAATCATCCCAGCCACTGTTATTTCTGGCCTGGACTACTGAAAAAGCTACCTACCTAACTGGTCACCTTATTTTCATATTTGTCCACCTACAATCTATTCTTTATAGAGGAGATTTAAATCTATTTAAAATGTAAATTTTGTCATTTTAGTCTCCTTATCAATGCTTTCCAAAGACTTACCTTCATATTCAGGGTAAAAGCCAGAGTATTTTCAATGACCTGTAAGACCGCACATGGACAAGCCCTTGCCTAACTAATGTCCTAATCGTGACCCTGGCCCACTTGGCTTCAGCTCACATTGGATTTAATGCTTCCATAACCAGGCCAAGATTTGCTTGTATCTGAATTTTTGCTCTACTTTTCTTACTGCCTGGGACATTCTTTACCATTCTTTGTGTGTCTGTGTCAATCTCATCATTCAGATTGCTTCTCAAATATTATTGAAAGGTCTTTCCTCTCCTGCCTTCTGTTACCTTCCTACCTTGCTGAAATTTTATGATTTAAAAAAAATTATAAATCACTACCTGAAATTTTATAATTTATTAAATAAGAGTGGGATCTAATTTATCTTGTTCACAGTTTATGTAGACAGCACCTGGCACATAATTAACACTTAATGAGTATTTGTTCCATGAACAAATTAATCTATTAACACTGTGGTTTTGTTATTTTTATTTTTTTTAATTTATAAATAATAGAAATTTATTTCTTACAGTTGTGGGTATTGAGAAGTCCAGGATTAAGGAACTGACATTTTGTGTCTGGTGAGGGCCTTCCTGCTTCTAAGAAGGCACTTTGTTGCCGAGTCCTCACATGGTGGAAGGCTGCAGGACAAGAGAGGGTTATTTTTAATGTATGAAATTGGTATGAATATCTTCTCAAAATGTTCTATCGCAAACATTTTGGAATTGCATATTCAATTTGTGTCTCCCTTCTTTCCTTCCTTTTTCCCCCTTCCTCTCTCCCTCTTCTCTTCTCCTTCTCTTTCTCCTCCTCCTCCTTCTTCTTCTTCGTCTTCGTCTTTGTCTTCTTTATCATCTTTGTCTTCTTTTTTCTTTCTCCTTCCTTCCTTCCTTCCTTCCTTCCTTCCTTCCTTCCTTCCTTCCTTCCTTCCTCCCTCCCTCCCTCCCTCTCTTCCTTCCTTCCTTCCTTCCTTCCTTCCTTCCTTCCTTCCTTCCTTCCTTCCTTCCTTCCTTTAGAGATGGGGTCTCACTCTGTCACCCAGGCTAAAGTGCAGTGTCATGTAGCCTTGAACTCTTGGGCTCAAGTGATCAGCCTCCTTAGGTGCTAGGATTACAGGCATAAGGCACTACACCCAGCTTATTTTTTATTCAGAAATGTAGTGAGAATTTATTCTTGAGCTTTGTTGTTAAATGGAGAGCTCAGGCCACACCCTAGCATTCTTACTTTGGTCAGGTTTATTTACTTTTCTAAATATCTATCATCTCATTTTTCATTTCAGAAGCAAGGATAATGCTCCCTATCTTGTTGAAGCAAAGTACAGAGACAGAATATATTTAATGTTGTCTCTCAGAGAAGCTAGCACATATTAAGTTCTCAATACATGGCAGCTATTGCTACCATTGTCTCATGCCTACACAACCTACACACACGTTACATTTTCTTAAATCAAGAAATAGATCTGGGAATGTGATAAAATACACTGGATCAAGAGTCTGGAGAACTGCTCTCTAGGCCTGGCTCTGCCATTTACTAGTTCTATTAAGAGGTTAAGGTCATATTAACCTCTCTAATTCTTAGAATCTTTCTATTTAAAATGGGGAGTGTGGGGTGGACATGGAAAGTAGAAAAGAACTGTATCATTTTCAAAGTTCTTAGGTCCCATTACACTTTGGAAGGTCTGTGATTCTATGTGTATGGAAAGCTATTTTCCAGTCTCAAAGAAATTGGGAGTTTCTTTGGCAAACTTCAGATATTTCAAAGTGAGCATTTCTCAATGTAGCTTGTATTTCCTCATCATTTGTGAGTTGACTGAGATAAGAGTATGTATGGGATTAGAGCCACTGGTGAAAGAAACTGATGTTTTGAGAGTATAATCTGCACATATTCCAGGCTTCAATTCTATTAATAATTTATGAAGTTAACAATAAACGAGTATTGAAGGCATGCTTGATTTATCTGCCTTGTTGGGTTTGATTTTAGAGAAGATGGCAAAATGTGATCCCAGTATGTGAAATCAATCATTTGAGTCACTGGTTATATGTTAGCATAAGTAAAATTCATTTAAGTCTTTTTCACATGGTGTTAACTAAGCCCATCAGGGTATTTTCCACAATTGAATTCATTCTGACATCCTCCTAAAATTAGTTGTGGTACACAGGATAATGACCCACACAAATGTGTCTATGTTCTAATTCTCAGAATCTGTGACTATGTTACCCTGTATGACAAAAGGAACTTTGCAGATGTGATTAAGCAAAGGATCTTGAGATAGAGCGATGGATTATCTGGGTGGGCCTAATGTAATCACTGGGTTTTTATATGAGGGAGGCAGAAGGTGAGAGGTGAGAGAAGACACATTAACGATGGAAGAAGGGTCACAAGTCAAGGAATGCAGGTGGCCTCTAGAAGCTGTACACACAAGGAAACAGGTCTATCCTAGGACCTTCAGAAGGAACATAGCCCTTTGGACCTATTTTATACTTCTAATTTTTAGGAATGTAAAAGAATAGGTGTTTATTGTTTTAGGTCACTACATTGTGGTGATTCCTTATAACAGCAATAGGAAACTAATATATTTGTCTTGTAAAAATGATCGTATGATGGAATTTTCATGAGAATTTTTTTCTATTATGTTCCTAATTGTTAGGTTCAGTTAATAACTTTAATTAAAAATTTTCAAAAATGTTAATCATCTGGAAGTTCTAACACATGTTACATAAGTTACCTGTAGTTATATTGACCATAGGGAAATTACCTAGGGTAACTTCTTATTGTGACTCATCTAATTAATTAATTTTTTTAAATTATAAGAAAACATAACATGGGATCTACCCTCTGAACTATTTTTTAACTGTATAGCACAGTATTGTTAACTATAAGCACAATGTTGTGCAATAGATCTCTAGAATTTATTCATCCTGCATAACTAAAACTTTATACTCAGCAACTCCCCATTTCACCCTTTACCCAGCTCCTGGCAACTCCCATTCTACTTTCTGTGTCTATCAATTTGGTTACTTTAGATACCTCATCTACATGGAATCATATAACATTTTTCCTTCTGTGAGAGGATTATTTCACTTAGCATAAGTTCTCAAGGTTCATCAATACTGTCACATGTGTCAGGATTTCCTTCTTTTTGAATGGCAGTATGATTCATCTACATTTTTGAAGCATGATTATTATTAGATACAGATACTAGATATTGTATAGAGATTGCTGAAATAGCTGACCTACACATAGGACTACCCTCTGTAGTGGTTTTAAAGTATGACTGTAAATTTAAAAAGTGGAGCCTTAGAGTCTCCCCCAAGTGTGTGTTGGACTAACTAATTTGCTTCTAACAAGGAGAATATGACAGAAATGATGGTATTTGGCTTTCAGGGTGAGGTCTTAAAAGACATTATCTACTCCTTATAGACTCTTCACTGTGGGGGAGATCAGCTTCCATGTCTTGAGGACAATCAAGCAGCCCTAAAAGGAGGTTGATGTGGTAAGGAGCTGAGGGCTCCTGCCAACAGCCATGTGAATGCCCTATCTTGGAAATGTATCTTTCAGTCCCAGTGGGGCCTTCAGATGAAGCCTTGGTCTATGACTTGACTGAAACCTTGCAAGAGACCCTGAGCCAGAACCACTCAGGTACAGGTATCCCTCATTTTATTGTGTTTTGCTTTATTGTGCTTTACAGATATTGTGTGTTTTTTAAAATTAAAGTTTTGTTGCAATTCTATGTTGGGCAAGTCTATTGGTGCCATTTTTCCAACAGCATGTGCCTGTGTCATATTTTGGTAATTCTCACAATATTTTATACTTTATCATTATTATTATATCTGTTATCGTGATCTATGATCAGTGATCTTTGATGCTACTATTGTAATTGTTTCAGGGCTTATGGTGATGTGTGATCAGTGATCTTCGATGCTACTATTGCAATCGTTTCAGGGCATCAAAAACCACACCCACACAGGATGGTGAACTTAATGGGTAAATGTTCTATGTGTTCTGACTGCTTCACCAACCTGCCATTTCCCTGTCTCCCTCCCCCTCCTCTGGCTTCCTTATTCCCTGAGGCACAACAGTATTGAAATTAGGCCAGTGAAAAACCCTACAATGACTGCTAAGTGTTCAAGTCAAAGGAAGAGTTGCTTGTCTTTCACTTTAAAGCAAAATCTAGAAATGATTAGGCTTACTGAGAAAGGCATGTCAAAAGCCTAGATAGGCTGAAAGCTAGGCCTCTTAAGCCAAACACTGAACCAAGCTGTGAATATAAGGGAAAAGTTCTTGAAGGAAATTAAATGTGCCACTCCACTGAACACACAAATGATAAGAAGCTGAAATAGCCTTATTATGGGTATGGAGAAAGTTTTCATGGTCTGTATAGAAGATCAAACCAGCCACAACATTCCCTCAAGCCAAAACCTAATCCAGCGTGAGACCCTAACTCTCTTTAATTCTATGAAGCTGACAAAAGTGAGGAAGCTGCAGAAGAAAAGTTTGAAGCTAGCAGGTATTGGTTCATGAGGTTTAAGGAAAGAAGCCATCTCTATAACATAAAAGTGCAAAGTGAAGCAGCAAGTGCTGTTGTAGAAGCTAAAGCAAGTTTCCCAGAAGATTTAACTAAGATAATTGATGAAATTGGCTACATTAGACAACAGATTTTCAGCATATACCAAAAAGCCAATCCCTGGCCTTAAAGCTTCAAAGGACAGGCTGATTCTCTTGTTAGGGGTTAACATAGCTGGTGACTTCATGTTGATGCCAATGCTCATTTACATTGAAAATCCTAGAGTCCTTAAAAATTATGTTAAATCTATTCTGCCTATCCTCTATAGATGGAACATCGAAGCTTGAATAACAGCAAATCTGTTTACAGCATGGTTTACTGAATATTTTAAGTGTACGGTTGAGACCTGCTGCTCAGAAAAAAAAGATTCCTTTCAAAATATTACTGCTTGTTGAAAATGCACCTGATCACCCAAGAGCTCTGATGGAGATGCACAAGGAAATTAACGTTGTTTTCATGCCTGATAATATAACATCCATTCTGCAGCCCATGGATCAAGGAGTCATTTCAACTTTCAAGTCTTAATATTTAAGAAATATATTTCATAACTACATAGCTACCATAGATAGTGATTCTTCTGATGGAACTGAGCAAAGTAAATTGAAAACCTTCTGAAAAGAATTCACCGTTCTAGGTGACATTAAGAACATTTGTGATTCATGGGAGGAGGTCAAAAGGTCCACACTGACAGGATTATGGAAGAAGTTGACTCCAGCTCTTATGGATGACTTCGAGGGGTTTAAGACTTCAGTAAAGGAAGTTACTGCTGATGTGGTCGAAATAGCAAGAGAAGTAGAATTGGGAGTGGAACGTGAAAATGTGACTGAATTGCTGCAAGCTCATGATAAATCTTGAATGAGTTCCTTTTGCTTATTATGGATGAGCAAAGAAAGTCTTTTCTTGAGATGGAATCTATTCCTGGTGAGAATGCTATCGACGTTGTTGAAATGACAACAAAGGATTTAGGATACTGCATAAACTTAGTTGATAAAGCAGCCGCAGGTTTTGAGAGGATTGGCTCCAATTTTGAAAGAAGTCCTACTCCGAGTAAAAAGCTATCAAACAGCATCACATGGTACAGAAAAATCTTCTATGGAAAGAAGAGTCCACGCATGTGGCAGGCTTTATTATTGTCTAATTTTAAAGCAATTGCCACGGCCACTCCAATCTTCAGCAACCACCGTCATCAGTCTGTAGCTATCCACATTAAGGCAAAAAGATTATGATTTGCTGAAGGCTAAGATGATCATTAGCATTTGTAAGCAATAAATTAGTTTTCAATTAAGGTATGTACACTATTTTTTAGACATAATGCTATTGTACACTTAATAGACTTCAGTATAATATAAATATAACTTTTATGTGCACTGGGAAAAAATTGTGTGACTCGCTTTATTGTGATATTCACTTTATGGAAGTGGTCTGGAACCGAACCCACAATTATCTCTGAGGTATGCCTGCATGCCAGTTGTGGATTCTTGACCCTCAGAAAATGGGTTAGCTAATACGCGTTCATTGTTTTAGACTGTTAAGATTTGGGATAATTTGTTATGCACTAGTAGAAAATGAACATATCCTTAGTGATATTTTTCCTAAGCTAAATAATGTTATTATACTATATAAATAAACAAACTACCATGATGTTATTGAGGATGTGTGCTTTTCCCCCCTTTAACAATAGAGAGAGGGTGGGAATGGTCCAGCCTGGATTATGCTTTTCCACTTAAAGAGGTAGAAAAGTGAGAAATCCACATACTTTGAAAATTCCTATTGAGAGACAAACTAAAGTAGTCACAGGAAAGTGACTAATGGGGGAATGAAAGGGTAAAAAAAACCAAGCCTTTTCTTTTGCCACTTTTATTCCCAGCCTGTCCTACTAATTAAAATCATTTAACTTTCACAGCTCACAATCAGGTCATATAATTAGGGAAGGATTAAGCTCTTCTCTCTTTCAGAGATGATTAATTTAAACTGTTTGGAAACCTCTTAAGGAAACCCACTGAAAGACTTTGAGGCATGGCATCTAGAAATAATATAAGAAGAATATTACCAAAAGCTGGAATAATAACTCCACACTGGTACCAGTGCCAAATTGTCTCAAAATTACATCACAACAGAAAATATTTCTTATTTATGATTTTGAGTCTATAATGCTGCCTTTCATAGATGTCAATGTGTGAGTTTTTTATCATTCATTAACAGGACATCATTATTTCAAATGGTGTGAATAGAGTTTCATAGTTGAATTAATTAATTTGATTTTAGCTTAGATAGTTGCATTCTTTTGTATTTATTTTTGAGTTTCTAGAGGTATACCATGTAAGCAGATCCTTCAACATTTTCCTCTGGGCAGGTAAAATGATCTGAAATTTGTACTTCGAACAAAGTAGAGCAATAAGTCTGTCACTCCCCAAACTTAATTGTCTGTCATCAAAGTGACTGAACAATACTGTGAAAACACTGTATTTCACTCTCAGTGTAGGTTTCTAGCTCCCTGAATAGATAATCTCTAATATTCTTGGTTGCTTGGTTGAATCTAAGTTCTCAAGTAAAGAGAAGTGTCTTGTGATAAAAGAAAAGACTTTTTGACCCAAATTTGAAGTTACTAATACATGTTTGGCCTAGAGGTCAGACCTTAAACAGAATGAATATTATTCACTGTCCTTCATCTGGAACAACTTGATTCCTCTGGCTATGACAGGGACAAGTGATGGGTATGAATACTGCTTCAGTTTAATCATGTCGAAATTATTGCTTCTTTCCTATTCTCAAGGAACGCAAACTCACAGGATCAGAGTTTCTAATGAGAAGAACTCACCTCCTAGAGGTTGTCTAGCCCTTGGAAATTGGTCTACAGCTTCCATATGCAAGTAAATCTTTGAAGGACTTTCCTTCAACTCACGATCTGTCTCTGGGCCTCTTTAATCATTTTACTATAGACAGCAGCTTTATTAATAGTGTGAAAGAAAGGGCAGACAGGGGCCCTGTTTTGGTGTCACCACCTCAGGCAACCACAGTTGCTGCACTTTCAAAGTGGAGTGACAGGTTTGGGAGAAGGCTGAAAAGCTAGGGGCACATTCCCAGCACAGAAAATGCATGAGAAACAAAGAAATCTGGCTGACCAATGGAGACACTGTGAATGCCAGGTCACATGGAATCCCTGCATCCCTTTATTGAGAGACCCTAGACTGCAGCTGTTTCCTCTAATTCATTCACACTGTGGCTGGGGCTTAGGTCAAAGCTTATTACCCTGTTCCCCTTATTCAAAGCCACCTGATGTTCCGTCTCCTCTCTGAGTGTATTCCAAGAATGGAAGAAAATAAACCTCATTGTATGGAAAGCACAACAGATTCACTTCTACTTATCAATCTTTCTTTCTATCTAAATTTACTTACTTACAGAAAAAAAAAAAAGACTATAGTAAATGCCAATCAATTTTCTTTGGAAAGAAAATGGAAAGAAGCATGAGCATACTAATCTTTGCTGGAATTTATACTATGATCATTTTCAATTGGAGAGCTAAATGCATATACTCATCAAGTTTACATGCATTTTGCTAATGTTCTTACTTGGAAATTTTTCTACTTATAAAGACTTTGACTTTCTCTGTCTTTTTTTTAAGAGTTTCCTCTTACATTTGAGCCACCTACCATGATTAGTTCATATCTAGAGAACACATACCAAAAAAAAAAAAATTAATATATTTGATTAAGAAAATAAATGGGGAAGTCTCAAGAGTTGGATAAAATGTTAAATATATCCTGTGTGGCAGCAAGATAATAAACATTTTAATTAAAAAAAAAAAACCCAAATCAATGTGTTCTTTTCTTTTTTTACTGATCTGCCCAAATTAATCAGAATGATTGAGTTATACTCTATTGCCAATATTTACATTTTAGATAAAATAACTAATATTTCATTTAATGTGAGAATAGTTCACCTGCTATGAGAATTTTATGTGATTGCTCATTTTCAGGAAACCAGAAAAGAGACACAGTATGGTTTTGCAGATCTGGGGGCTGTAAAAAGATGTGCGGTTTGTCACAAATCTGTAAATCCTTGAATGCCTGGTTCCAGGTGCGGTGCCATTTATGATTATTTGTTCTGACAGCATGAGCTCTAGGCAAGATTTTCAAAGAAGAAAGATGTTAATTACTAGGGGAGAAAATAGTAACGTCAGTGAGAACCATGATTTCTGTTTACTTGCAGAGTTTTAGGAGGAGTTCAGGTAAAGACACATTAGTTTTTCCAGATAATGGATTCCTGTGACCTGTTTTGTATTGTAACTTTCACATGAGAGGAATTACTGGATGAAGCATTTGGTGACATACTTCAGAATAAGAGTTTAGAAACATATAGAGTAAATGCCTGAATGGAATATGATACGGTCATAAATTAAAAAACAAAGACTCAATTTTAAGGCAAAGATATTAAAAAATCACTAACATAGCAATAAGGAATATAGGAAGATGATAAACAAATAAACATTTTTCTACTGTGCCAGAAACAACAATGACAACAACAAACTAAAAATGTAACCTTTATGCTTGAAATTGAAGAAATGAGTCTAGGGGACTTGTTCAAGATTCACACTGAAACAAAATTTAGTTACATGTATTCAAAATTTAAGATATAAAAGCAGAATAAATATGGTTGTATGAAAGATGTATAAAAGCAAAGACATAGTAAGAAAGAAAATGAAAGATATCTACTATTTTCTAGGTTCTATGCTAGGAAATCCTCAATCTTTTATCATATTTAATCCTTGTAGCAACCTTCTAGGTGAACTCAATAGTTACCATTTTTATAGATGAGGAACTTGAGGCTAAGATGTAAATAACTTAGCCAAGTTAGTGGAATCAAGATCAGAATTCAGATTGGACTCCACCCTTTTTACTACTTCAATGACACATATATGTTTAAATTTCTACCCTTTAAAGATCTGCATAATTAATATACATTAAAACCAGACATGTATTTACTTGCATGTAAAGGTGTAAGTTGAAAACTGGTTCATCAATTTACTATCACATTTCCATATCTTGTATTATTGCTGTGTGTGAGATGAGAATATTATATGCCATAGAAATAAATCATTTATTACTGTTACAGGTATTTGGAGCTTTCTTTTCACATTGTTGTATTTGCATTCTATTTCATTCATATGTTAAGAAATTCAGAAACCAGATTTTATCAACTCAAAGTAATAAGTACACATATACACTGAAGAAGAGTTGAAAGTCAACCAAGATCTGGAAATTACTGGAAATAAAATTTTTATAGCTATATTTCACACCAATTATGTATCACTATTACCATGATTACAGTGTAATATCACTTTTTCAATGTGTGACTATTTTCAAGCATTATCACATCTAAGAAGTGTAATATTATTTTTTAAGGAAGTAGCAAACTATTTTTGGTTTGTCAGGATTTATCCACACATGAACTCATGTTCAATTCAAATGTCACTGTTGTATCACCAACAATATAGTTCTACAAAGGGGAAAGAAGCTTATAAAGGACAGACTTTAAAAAGCCATTATTAGCCCAGTTACCTCAAAATAGTACAAGAAATTAAGTGATTGACCTCATTAAATAGCTCACCTCATATCGTTTTATTCTCCAGAAATTAGCTCTGAGAAGTGTTAGAGGACAAACTCGACTTCAGCATTAGAGATGAAAAATGAACCAGAAAATGTATTCAGAAGCTGATGAAAATACTAGAAAGGGTAAAATACAATCACATCCTCTATATTTATATTATTTGTACAAATGCAATGTCAAAGTTTAAACTCGTTCTATATGGCTTTTATATCTCTGTGACATTGGCTGTACAGTGGTTTATGTAATTTTTTGAAGTTGGTCAAGTCATAAAGCTTCCAGATCTCACTTTTCCTTACCTATAAAATAGGAAGCACTTAAAATTTACATTCTGTGGTACCTTATTTGTTTTCTCAGATATATTGATTCTTCATCATAGGAGTAATTACAAGAGACGATATGAAGATTTTCAGAGTCTTATACTTGAGGAACAGAAGAGAGCAGTTTTATAGTTTGGATTCTGATGGGATTTATCTATGTGATCTTGAACAAGTCACTTAAACTCTTAGTAACCTAATATTCAAACAATAAAATGGAAATTCTAATTTGTACTCCTCATTTCTCACTGAAATCTACTGAGGATAAACAACCTGGAATACTTGGAGGTTATAACACACCACAGATATAAGGTATTGTCATAACAATCTGTCACAACAACTGAAAAGGAGAATCAGTTGCTAACAGTGAATAAGTGAATATTACTTTCATATATACACATATATATGAACTCCTGATTTACCCAAGACATTTGTTAAACAATAATACTTGGAGTATTCATTTTTTTTTTTTTTTTTTTTTTGAGACAGAGTCTCACTTTGTTGCCCAGGCTAGATTGAGTGCCATGGCGTCAGCCTAGCTCACAGCAACCTCAAACTCCTGGGCTCAAGCAATCCTGCTGCCTCAGCCTCCCAAGTAGCTGGGACTACAGGCATGTGCCACCATGCCCGGCTAATTTTTTCTCTATATATTAGTTGGCCAATTAATTTCTTTCTATTTATAGTAGAGATGGGGTCTCGCTCTTGCTCAGGCTGGTCTCGAACTCCTGAGCTCAAAGGATCCGCCCACCTCGGCCTCCCAGAGAGCTAGGATGACAGGCTTGAGCCACCGCGCCCGGCCGAGTATTCATTTTAATGGTTTTCAACATGAGTGTTTAATGATGCTAGATAGCATGGAAATCAAAACTCTTTACATCTTCTGGAGGAAAGATGTATTAGATATTTTGGAATGTATGTATTCCAAAATAATTATGGAAAATAAAGACTGATTTAAATTTTGATACCAATTTAAAATGGTATTTATAATTATCATTTTCTATTTTCTGGGTACACATTGATATACAGAAGTTGTTGCAGTGTCTAAAATCTCTTTAAAATCACTCAGAATATTCATATTTGGTTTTGACAAATTTGTAGTTTCAGGAAAGATGAGAGAGGTCAAATTTTAACATTTGACTGTGTCTCACATTGTAGCTGAAGTGTTGAGGCTATGAGTACAGAGAAAGAAAAGCCCAGGACCTGGAACTGTGCCTGAACATAGACTGTGTTTCAGTCACTGTAGCTAAGAATAAAGCCCACGAAGGAAATGGAAAAGGAGTATTCAGAGAGGAAGGAGGAAAAACAAAACAGGACTGCACAGTTCTAGAAACTAGGGAAGAGAGAATTTCCACAACTAGGGCTTGGTTGACGTAGGACAGAGGAAGTTTGAAATGGCTGGGACCCAGGAGCCAGACATATCCAGTCACATGATAAGTCATGGAAGGTTGAAAAAAAATGAATGTGTAATAGTACAGCATGGAGGCCTGGTGATAGGCACTGGCAGCAGGTATCAGGGACCGGCTGTGATACCTGCTGCTAGAGACCTTTTCTAATTCTCTGGAGGTCTTGGGGAGGATTAGTAGGACTCAGTCCAGGGGAACTGGACAGAAAGCCAAAGGATACACTCAGATATGTCTGGAACAACATGGAAACCTCCCCCAAATGGATGCAGAGTGTGAGATTGACTGAGCAAAAGAAATACAACCGAAGTTTTGTTATTAGAAAGAGGAAATAACAACAGGGCTAATAACAAAATAAATGTGATGTTCATTTACAGAGCTCTGTGGACATTCTTTATATTTCACATATTTAGGGGCTTGATTGATCCCTGAGGCCTGGATGAGACTTAAACCAACATGTGGGAGTTAAGTGCTTAGTGCATAGCAGATGCTCAATAAACATTTGTTGAATGAATGAATGAATGAATTAAATGGTCTTGGCTCTGGAAAATGGAAGTTGTCTATTCCCATCCAAATAATACCAAACTATCGATTTACAATAGTGTTTCCTAATGTGTTCCATCAAAAACTAGTATCTTAGGATATTAATAAGTTTTAAGATCAAAGAGTTTTCTGACCAAATAAGATAGGGAATTGCCAGGTTAAATAAAACTAATTATATTTCTATATCGTATAACTTCTCTGAGACTTTATCTTAATATACATTATGAATATCTGAAAGGCAGTGTGTAGATTTTCTCAAATTTATTAATATTTGATCACAGAACTCTCTACTCAACAACCACCTTTCTTTCCCTAAGTATGCCTTGGGCCAGTGTTATGAAGAACATGCATTGGGAAGTGTTGGAATACATTGTCTCATAAAAATCAATAGAAGGACAAAAAAGATTGTCGGATTTTGGCAATATTGGGAAAAAAAGGTATCCTTTTTTGGGACTTTCTAGGAGTTTGAAAGCAAACTTTGAAAGAATTAGAAAATCCTTATTGGGATTTTCTAGGGATGAGAGACCAAGACTCAAGAATCCTTGTTAACTTCTGGTTCACAGTTGGCTATTGGGCTGGATAAATTTGGAGAATGTGGGACATTTTCATAAAACATATATGGGATGAGAAAGATTATAAGTCAGAGGCAGTCACTGCAATGTCTATACATTAAAGCTTTATGTAATTTTTTCTACCTGAATTGCCATGAGGTAAAAGAGCTCTCGTCTGTGTGTTCAGTGGGAATGGGTGGGTGAGTGGGAGGTATGGGAAGAGAGATCTTGTTTCTCTGAAACTAGGAGGTATTATCCATTGCTGTGTCAGACTCTCACTACTTAAGGGCAGAGTGTGTACCTTTATTCACTTTCATATAGGCAGCTTCGATTACCACATGTGGCATATAGTAGGTGCTTAGTAAATATTTGAATTGAATTGAACTAAGAGGATTTGAAGCAGGGAGGCAGGGGTTGTGTTCTCACAGTGCCCATTTTTCCTAAAATGGCAGGGTCATGGCAAACCTGCCCCCTTCAATTGTGTGGGTAATTTGGGGTTACGGGAACATTCCTTTCTCAAAGATGACGTTTTGTTGACATTGCCGCGAAATATTTTCAAGGTGCTTTGTACCATGTTTCACCTGAGAAGACGCCGAAGCATATTATAAAGACAAAGCCCATAGACTGTTCTTTATTGTTTACAGTGAGATATTAGGAAAAGCCACTGCTAAGCTTACAAAGCTTATAGTTCTCGGAAAGGAGAAAGCTGGACAAACAACTAAGCAAAAATTATAAAAGCCTTTATTTCCAGAGAACTAGGAAGGTTAGGGGTAATATCAGAGTGACTGATATTTCATCCCTTCCTCCAGCTTTTTCATGAAGAAGGAAGTTTGACTCATTCCAAAACAGACCTCAGAGTAACGTCAGTAACTAATATAGTGCTTACAGACATAAGACTCTTGGAAAAATATATTCAACATTAGTTGATAATGTGAATCTTTTATGTGGACTTTGGATACAGTTGGAATAATAATAATAATATTTAGTAAAAATATCATCAAGTATTAGAAGGGGACACTATTTTAGCTTATTTATTTTAATTTAATTTTATTTAACAACTCAACACCTAGAGTGACAAAATACTGTGCTTGTCACTATGGTACAAGGATAACTAAGATATGTTTTATCTTCAAAGTTGTTTATAGTTGAGTTAGAGAGACTGACATGCACTCGGATAATAAAGTGAGTGAGAAGAGGCAGTGATGGGTCAGGGAGAAGATGCGAATGAATGTGGAGCACCCTTAGTTTCCAAATTTCCATGCTAGTGTGATGATTTAAACATGCTGACCTCCCAGCCTAGCCATTTGCTTGGCTCTGGGAATCCTAACCAATGATGTGTCTGTGTCTTAGATGGGCAAATTCATAAATATTTAAATAAGAATCATAATAGAGTGGCCAATCCAAAGGATTCCTTAAAAGAGAATCCCTCAGTTCTTATTAAGAAAATAATTCAGAGCAATCTAGATATTGCAAAAATTCTAGCATCTCCTGGAAAATATATTTCATCTCTTTCTAATTCTTAAATTCAGCATTTAGAATAATATTGAGACACATGTATTTGTACAAGTGTATGTACACGCATACAGCCACTTCACAGATGGTGTGGCATAGGAAAAAGAACATAAACCCTGACACTGGCTCAAATCTTAGGTCTAATATTAATATTTAGTTCCTGATTAACCTTGGGAGCAATTTCTTACTTTAGCTATGCCTCTGGCATCTCCTGTAGAACAGGATGACAGCATCTAATGCAAGGGGTCCTTGTGAGAACTAAAGAGATGATACATGTATGGTTAGCTTCCCTCCGTACATTCTCCCGTGGAATCGAGCATTTCTCTTTTATGGCGCATTTTGCAGTTTAGAATTCAATAATTGTAAAATTAGCGTTTTCACGTTTGTCTCTTCTTTTTTAAAATCTTTTAAATTTCAAAATATTACGGGGGTATAAATGGTTTCGGTTACAAGGATCACTATTGTAATGCTCGAGTCAGGGTTATAAGTGTGCCCATCACTCAGATAGTGTTCATTGTACCCATTAGGTAGATTTTCACCTCCTAAGGGGTAGATTTCATCCCTTCCTCCCCTGTCCCCCCACTTGATTTCCATTGGATTATACTTCCCTCTGTGTGCATATGTTGGTCTCTTCTGACTTTTGCAGGGAGATTTGCTTTCTGAGCTAAGAAACCACATCTCCCCTAGATACCACGGTGTTCCCCGCCCCCACCTTTCAACCCTGTCTGGCACATGCTTGAACAGTTCTGAATGGTGGAAACCAGAGCAGTACAGGGCACATACTATGCTAGTGACAAATATTGCTTCCCTCGCTTCTCCTACCCAAGAGAAACCTGGCAGTTTTCTCTTCCTTACTCGGTTCTTCCATGAGTTTTGGGAATTTCTGTACTTCTCTTGGAATGCATGATACTATTGACATAGTGCTTGCTTGTAACACTTCTCTGGTGCCACTCATATGCAACCTGGACCCTCTTAATCAACACCAAACTCCTTCTGAACTAAAAGCATAGTCTCTACTTTATATCTGCATTTAAAATGGGAATTTTCCTGAGTTGTTTATTGTAGATGAAAAAGTGACTCCTAGGTCTGCTTATATTATTTTGAAAAATTTTCTTTTACTTTCACTTAAACTGATAGGATAAAGATTTGGCCTGATTATTGGTACCTTTGGGTCTCACTGCTATTATACTGTTCATTATTTCATTTGTGCCATAAGAAACCTATATATCCCCACATTATATTTATCTAAAGGCAGAAGGAAAGTTAAAGGTATCATCTAACCTAGCATTTGCTCATCATACTCATTTTCATGTTGACTAACTTCTTTATGAATATAACAATTATTCCTTGATTTCTACAATTTATGGCAGCACTAAAATAGATTATAGCTTCAGGTTTGTCTTCTGCTTACATTCAGGATGAGGACTTGAAGAACTGCACATTTGCAGGAGAGGAGTTTCCATGGAAACTCGGACAAAGGCAAAGCAAAATAATTCTTCAAGGCCCACAAGAAAAAAAATTCCACCTTGCTTTTTTATTTGCAGTTCTATGTCCCCTGAGCAGTTCAGCTAGCTTGGCAATGCCCTTGCTCTCTAGGAATCCTGTTTGAAATTTATATATAGCATTATGAATCTCTGAAATCTGCAAAATAGGATTTGATGAGTGTAACTAAAAAGTTATTTCTCAGGAAGGCTCAAACCCAGAGGTTTTTTACAATACGATTTTAAAAAGTTTAAAGCATACATTTACATAGCCTCTGAAGTTTTATGAAAATGGAGTTGCTTTTCAAATTAGAAAATCCTTAAAATAGGATTCAAAGAAGAGAGTTTTAGAACAAATAAATGGAATCAGTGATTAGAGGCAATTTGGCATTTCAAGGCAAGTTTTTGGCTGAAAATAAAGTCCAGGTCAAGTATTTTTCGATAAATTTATGGATCACATATCTTGAGTAAAAGGAAGTCACGGGGCTCATATGAATTCCTTTGGAAAATAACGTCTCTCTCTCGAGTTTGCAAGATCCTATAACGCAGTTCGACTGTCTTATTTATCCTGTATCTTCCATGGTACTTGCATGGCACAGTACTCTAAAGCTATTTTGGGGGCTGGGTTGATGCACTGAGGAGCATCTACCACCTCCCCCAGAGTTCTTCAGTGCCACCGTCAGAACCAGAATGCTCTCTGCTCCCTGGACACAACTGTTGATTCAATTTAATAAATTCATAGCACAATGCATGTCTTGCTTTCATTTCTTTATTGAACTTAATTGCAATAATGGTCAGAAATATATTCACTCTTTGATGCATTCTTTCAACAAATAACTACTGAATAATATGCCAGGTACTATGCCAGGCCCATGCCCTCAAAGAGTCCATCAAAGACAGCCAATTGTTTTTTAAAAAAGAAATAAAACAAAAGAAAAACACAAACAACAAAATGTGACAGTTTCTGCACACTGTAAGATGTCATAATGATGAGGGTTGTTCTGGGCTTTATGACGTCCAGAGCAGAGGCCTGTCACTGAGCTTAAGGGCGCCTGTTATATGGGGGGTTAGATCAGGTAAGGCCTCCACAAAGAGATGTGTTTATTTTGAGACTTGAAGGATGGTTAGATGTGACTAAGGCTGTCAGAGAAAGGAAACATGGAAAAACACAGAATTTGGAAGAATGCCTGTGTTTCAAGCACTGAGCACAGGTCCTGATGTGGGGAGTAATGGAAGTGAGCACGAAGAAGGCAGAAGCCAGGTCCCCAAATGGCTTTATGGAAAACTAACAAGTGTGAATTTTGTCCTAAAGATGGGGAATCCACTGAGTGATTTCAGCAGAATGATGAAGTGCTAAATCTGTGGTCCTAGTGAAAGTGCTGAGGCTGGAGGGAGCCACTGATAGCAGGAAGACAGGTTAGAAGGCCAAAGGAGCAATATTGATTAGAGATGGTGAAGGTCAAAACCGAGGTGGTATAGACAGGGTGGAGAGAGGAGAACTAGGTTTGAGGATAGATGGTCTTGGTAACCAGTTATTTGGGTGGGGATATAAAAGACAAAAAGGAAGGACTAGAATGGATTTCAGGTTTCTAGGGCAAGTGCTGGGAAAAGGATAGTACTATTGAGAGAAATTAGTCTAAGAGGCCAAAAAACCCAAAAGGATATAGGATACAGCTTTAATCCTTTTGGTGCTTGACTGCTTACCTGAACTCAGGTAAGATTCTTTACCTCTTGAGCTTCAATTTCTTTAAAATGATCACATGAGATTGTTTTGAGGATTCAATGAGATAATGTTTATAAAACATTTACAAATTTGCTCAATCTAAATTTTGTGGGCATTTATTATGTATCAGGGTAAGGGATTCTGAGGTGTCTAAAACAAAGTTTTTGCCCTTGTGGAATATCTATTGGATGAGTGGGAAGGTAGATACAAACAAGTTAACAAATAAATGAGTAAACTAATTATAGATTTGGAAGAGTGCTCTGAAAAACATGAAGAAATAAACAGCTTGATGTGACATTATAGACAGGGTTGAGAGTTCCACTTTTGTTATGTTGCTAGGAAAAGCTGAAACTCATAAGGGAGTCAGAGACAGCTATTCAGAGTTGGGGAAGAACATCTCAGGCTGAGAGAACAACAAACGCAAAGACCTTGAAGTGGGAAAGAATTTTGAAGGACATGACACACTTAGCAGATCCCCAAATATAGTAAGCACACAATAAATAATAGATGTTATGTGTAAAATGAAGGAGCCATCTATTTGATTATGTGCCATGGAAAACTAACTTGACAAAATACCTCTTTTATTTATTACATACGGTACATAGTCAGAATAATATTTAAAATTGACCGTTTTACAAATATATTTTCATATTTAAGAATGCAAATAAAATTGTAAATGGAGTAGAGGGATGGGGAGGAATTCGTTAAAGTAATATTGATGTTTATGGGCTGGGACTTCTCACAGGGCCCTTTGTGATTAACACTTTTCTGCACTGTTCTGGAAATATATATATATTTTATTTTCCAATTAATTTATTCATTTGTTTGAAACTGCCTCAACCTTAACACCAGTTGAGCCTTCAAAGATGGCAGACTGTTGATTACTGTTTTAAAGTCTGAAATCCATACAACCATATATAGAAAACTCTATATTAACTTCATGCTTTTAGTAGAAATCTCTATTATTAATCACTTCTGCATTTTCTGTACATTGATAGAAGATATATCATTTAAATGATCCAAGAAAGATCACTCAATATAGATTATATTAGACCATTTTTTTTAAAAAAAATGTTGCAAATGGCAAATGTTATGTAGGGAAATTGTTAAGTAACTAACCCAAACTAGTGTTCTAGCATCATAGCTGAGAGTTTACCCTTTTTGCATGGAAAGAAAAAGAAATTATAAACAACTTCTGTAAAGCATCAGCAAAGGCATCTGAATTTAATATGAATCTAGTTAAGAGATTTGCCTGCCATGCATTCTATTTGTCTTTTTAAACTAAAATGCATAGTAAAAATGAATTGGAAATATGTAGTAGTTATAAATTTAAGATTGAAAATATAGAAACATTAAATTTAGATAAAGATCATTGTGTTAAAAACATGCTGATAATATAAATTAAACACTTAAACATCAAAGGAATAAACCAAAAAAGAAATAGCTTAGCAGACATTTGAACCACACAAAACAGGAATAGGACTACTCTAGCATTCGATGAATGACAGCAGGCTCGTCTGTTCAGAGTGAATTCTAACAAAGAGCTAATGAAGATAAACAGTCTATTTAAGTGCTACTGGAAAATTCCCCTTCAACCAGCAGCTGCCATGACTGTTGTCATTCAAAGGGCATAAGTAAATGTCAAATAATTGAATCACTGAGAAACTGAGATGACAATGATTTACATTCTCCTTTACACCCTTTGAAAAATTTTCCCTGGTTTACTAAATAGATGATTTTTAACAGTGGTATTAAGCTAAAGAAAAACTACAAGAAGGCAAGGTTTAAATAGGGCTCAGCTCTTTAATTGGAGATTCTGGAAAATTGGCTGTGGCTCCTTCTATGAAATGGCACTGACAGGATCCAGAATTACTGTGTTTTATAGATAAGAGAAATACAAACTTTACATGAGACAATGTGGCGCTTCAGTTCAGTACAAAAATTGCCATATCCTAGCATAAATAGCAACTTCTAAATTCTCTTCCTGCATCTGTATAACTGGAAAAGTGTGTCCTCACATTTTTAAAAGAACCCTAGGACCTCAAGGTGTCCTTTGCCAGAATTAGGTGGATACTTTCCTTGTACTCTTATTTCCTGCTTCCTCATTTACCACTGGCTTTGATCCAGATTTTATTAACTCAGATATTTATTCGTTCATTAGTTGGCGTCTTTTAGCTTGACACCATAATTGATCTTGGCTTGGCCTCTTGATTCTGTCTTTACCTGTTGGATCCAATTTAAATCTGTGTCTTTGGAAATAACTCTTCAAATTTTTCTGGTTTTATTCTTACTATGTATACCCTGCCCAGAGGCTATAGGATTATAGGCATACTCAGCAACACCTATCTAGGAAAGAGAAGCTTTAACAATAGAGGTTCTACTGCCAAATCTCATGACGAACAGAAGTAGATAATTTCTACATCCTTCAACTTTAAAAATGTTCATAGCAGATTCTCAGAATTTTAGTGGCTACTCAGATTTGAGCCTAGTAACGTAAACTGTCTAGCTAGTCTATAGAAAGCAAGGAACTTTGTTAAATCTGGAACTATAACAAGACAGCCAAATAGATTATTTTGAATAAAATCTGAATATTCATATAATCTTCATTAAAGATGCATGTTAATTAAGAACCAGAACAAGGTAAAATTAACTTGTAGACAGCACAATAAATTACATATAATTGTTGTGTTAATACAAACCAACAAAACATAAGTTATTTAGTAAATTCTCTGATAATTCATGAAATGACCTTTGTTTTAGATCAAAATAGACTCAAGGTTATCTTACATATATGAAATGTGGTTATGATGGAAGAAGTCTGATTCCACAGCCCACACATTAAATCTAGCCTCCCACTTTAGTCATACATCAAATATGTCCAGTAGTGGATACTATTGCTGCTCCTCCCAGATGGTCCTGAATCTTCTTTATTGGATCTGAACACTCATTGCTCACCCATTGCCAACAGCCTTGCCACTAACAGCTGTCATTCGCAGCCCTCTTCCAAGACTATCTTTGGGCTACAAACTGCTTTTCCCAGCAGCTGGGAGGCAGGATTATTGAAAATGCCTGGGAGTTTTGGTCATATGAAATTGCTCGAAATGCCTGGTAGTATGAAAAGCCCAGCTCCAAGGTGAGACAGACTGCAGATTTCTGCAATAGACACAATATTGAAATGATTAGAAGAACACTTTCACATTTTTATATGTTTAAAGTGATATGCAACTTACAAGTGATTTGTCCTATTTTAAGTGGAGGTGATTTTTTTCCTTCTTAGTATATACAATAAGGATCTATCTGATGGTTGATGGTGAATTAGTCACTGAAATTAGGGACAAGAAAAGAGAGATCGAAAACTGAAAACAATCAGGAAAGGGATTATGGAAGAACAAACATCTAAACTGGTCCAACAGGTGGAAATGTCAGGCAGGTTTGTCCTACTGTTCTTGAAGATAGACTATCTTGAAATTAAGGCCAATCATAGTTTAGGTAGAAAGTTAGAGAAACATTTTTTAAAAAATTTGTTTTGAGACAGAGTCTCACTCTCTCATCCTGAGTAGAGTGCAGTGGCATCATCATAGCTCACTCCAACTTCAAACTCCTGGGCTCAAGTTATCCTCCTGTCTCAGCCTCCCCAGTAGTTGGCACTACAGGTGTGCTCCACGAAGCCATGACACCAAGCTAATTTTTCTATTTTTGGTAGAGATGGGGTCTTTCTCTTGCTCAGGCTGGTCTCAAACTTCTGACCTCAAACAATCCTCTCACCTCAGCCTCCCAAAGTGCTAGGATTATAGGAATGAGCCATAGTGCTGGCTGGGAATTGGGCTCCTACTGTTTGTCTGGCACTGAACCAGACTCTATGCCTCAAGTAACTCTTTCATTCTCATGATAACCTTTTGGGCCAGGAGGTAACATAATCAGAAAGAATTTTTCTAGAGAAGACAGCCATTCGGTCCAAGTCACATGATTGGTAATCACTGCATTGATTAGTATCAAGATGATTTTGCAATCATCTTCTCTTGATGAGTAGCTCCCAGTAGCTAAACCCCCAATCTAGGCAGGAAAGACACTAGTTTTAAAAGCAGTCATATTTGAGTTCTCATCCTTACTTAGTCACTAAGAAACCAGGAACTGGACTCTACAAGTTTGTCCACTTATATCCTTCCTCTCCAGGGCCAGGATTGGTAAGGAGTGGAAGAGAACCTACAGTTTTGAATTAGTGTTAGAAAGATGCAATAACAGGGCATTAGACAGACCATCTTCAGGGTCTTTAATCTGTTCATCACATCATAATCTACTCTTTTCATTAAATCCAGCAATTGAAAGTTTTTTTTTCTAAATGATGTTCAATCATAACTTATATCCCCATTTTTATTCATCTATAAATGTCAAATGGAGCTAGTAAGCAGCATAAAATAGCTAAAGTTACCACTTTGAGTTAATATAATTCATCCATCCTGTCATACATCTCTTCGTTCCTCAAATATCTCTTGTTCCCTTTCTGAACAAGTAGCTGGTGGGAAGAGAGAATGCAGTACGAATATTGTTGCTTCCCTGCCTGGAGGTATCTACCCTTTGGAGGCAAAGAAATAACAGCAGAGAGTTTTGATTTAAAAACAAGACGAGGGTATGTTTATATGACCTTAAAGGAGGGACCCTTTTAACCTCTTTTATGACATGACCCCTTTATCCCTTAAAAATAAATAAATCAATACATGAAATAAAATGCATAGCATTGCAAAGGAAACTGACTATAATGAAATAAAATTCCACAGAGGCTTTGAGCATTTGTAGATCCCAGGTTAAGACTCCCTGAGGAAATTTGTGGTAAAACAAGGGAAAAAAGTTAGGAAGAAATAATCAAATGATGGCCAGGAGGTAGAAAAGAATATTTTAGGCAAGAGAAACAATGTGGAAAGAGTAAGAGGAGGAGAAAGAGTAGGAGGCATAGGGTTCGCTTTTCCAGCTCAAAAATGGAGGCTGATGTAGAACTAGCTAAAAGCAAAGGGATTTGTTGTTTTTATTCATCTGTGCAGCTACAAAAAAGGCTCACGTATGATTTCTATTAGGCTTTGTTACATAAACAGAGTACATAAAAATCTTTCTATAAATGTTCTCTATCATTATGTACTAGTGAGAAAAAATATATGCTGTTTTAGTGTATCAAACCGCAAATATTACCGTGCCAACTTTCAAAATTAAAATGATTTAAAATAGATTAAATATACTAATCCAAATCACTTTTTATGTACATTCCTAAATCAGCAATCAAGTCACAGCTGGGGACCTAAATATATTTTTATAAGAGATATTCCTCTCTGATGCTGGAGTTTTCACTCTGAAATACCTTTGATAGAAAAACAAAGCACACAATAGAAGGTTCCTGTTTTTTTTGCAGTATGTTTCTAGATATTAGTCACTGTATATATTTTAGAAGATATATTACATGTATCAGATATTGTGTGCCCTTCACTTGGACACTCAATACTTTTCATCAGCTAGTAAAAAGTAAAGCAATGCAATAAAAATATGTTAAGCAAAGACAGTTTAGTTACTATGTCAAGTCATGGAAGGAAAAAAAGATGTTTGAATTGTTGCCCTTCTGCTTAATAGTTTGTGTGGCTGAAAATCCCCGAGACTAAGTTTCCTTATGGGGAAAATAGGAATATTAATATTTACACTGTGGCATTAATTTAAATAATACATATAAAGTGCTGAAGACAGTACATTTAGTGCAATACAGCAGTAAGTATAATACAGCCCTTTCTTTTGCCTGGAATCTCCTGCTCCCATCCAGACACCCCAACTGCTTGCACAGATAGCGGGGAATTGATAGAAATGAGCAGAAGTTGGGCAGAATAGAAGGTCTGAGCACTGAATAGAGTCTAGAGCTTCCATGTAACATTTCTTGGCCTATTGGTTTGAAGATTATAATTTCCCAAGTACTTTACAGATTTTTGAGTTATGTGTCTATCAACTTTAATCATTTAGAGATTTCATATATGATGGCTATTTTTCTAAGACTATGTGCTGAAGGGACAGTAAAATTAGATATATTAAAACATGTTCTAAGATATATTTTCTGAGATGAAACAAAGTAAACTAACAGAGGTTATACATAGGAATTTTTCTTCAGATATGTTTATTTTTTAATTTTTTTATTTTGGAATATTATAGTGGTACACACATTTTGGTTATATAATTTGCTTTTGTACAGTTGGAGTCAAAGTTATAAGTGTGCCCCTCACCCATACAGTGTGCTTTGTACTTGTTAGGTTTGAATTATGTTTTAAACTCTTAAATTTGATGCAATTCGACAAACTATATTGGGAACCTATTAGGTGTCAGGCTCCATACACAGTTCTTCAGGTAGGTCCCAAGGCAGATATGATGTGCTTTCTGGCCTCAAATAAGTCTCAGGGGAATTGAGAATTGTTGAGGGTGGGAGGTGGCAGGATGGATGACAGGCTGGGGTTGAGGAGGTAACACATAAAAAAATAGCTAAATACTCAATGACATGAATGTAAATATCGTTCCAGTATAGGGACACAGATAAGTATTTAATTCTGCCTGAGGCGGGAAGAGAGGCCCCTAGGGAGGTGACAGGTTCTGGGACTATAAAAAAATATTAATAGACTCGTGTGGGAAACTTATACACTTGTTCAGGGCTGAGGACAAAACCCAATCTGAGGAGAGATGAAGAGATTTTCTACAAAAGCCAAGACAGAATGCTGAATTATGATAGAAATTGAGAGACTGCATTCTAGCATAATGGTCTTATTTTTTTTCTCCCAGCATATTTTTACACACACACTCATACACGTTCCCCAGTTTGAAAATTCTGTTTCTCAGTCTCTTTTTTTGTTTTATATCAGAAAAAAATGTAGCGTAACTGGATCCCAATGTTCTGTCATTTAGTTACAGAGAAAGAAGGAATTCAGTTTGCAAGAAAACAAATTGAAGTCTTGCCCACCTTCACGTGGGCCACACTTACACAGGCAAGGGGATTCTGAGAGACAGTTGCTAACAGGCACCCACATGTTTGTATTTAAGAGGTGTTCTGTGGATGGTGCTTCTCCCCATCCATCTTTGAGCCATCTGCTTCCTAGAATTCTTTATGGTGTCCTTGTTAATAGATACTGAATTCAAATGAACCAACACAAAACACTACATTTAAAGCGAACAAGTGTGTTTAATTGCTTCATTCTGAGGAACAAGCCAACCAAGAAAGGCAAAATCAATTGTGCCACACTAAGGCAACGAAGACCCCTTTGCAAGAAACCACTGTTTTTATATCAATATTTATTGCTTAGTTTTAACTAGAAGCTACCCTCAAAGCTGTAGCCCTCTCCAGAGTGAGAAGTGTCAAGATGCCCACAAATGTAATTGCCTTGCTTTTGGCTTGTCACTTTAGTTTTTGTTTTTGTTGTTCCTGTTTAACCATCTATCCATGCCCTTTCCCATAATCATGCCTAATGTTGTATGTCTTGTGAAGACCTCTTGTTTGTTATACAGCTAGTAGTTATTAAATGTGACTCTAGGAGCTGCAGTCACCTGCATAGTCTGGCCTTTGCCATTGGAGTTTGCAAGGGGAAGAAGGAGGGTGGTGAGTGCTGGAACAGAGTATTGCAGGATACTTGAGCTTGCTGTGGCATTCTGCCAGGGGTCCTCTCAGTCCCCTTCTTCTCTTGCTGGAATCCCCTGGCTGGGCTCCAGTCAACCAACCTACCATCAGATAGCTTGGCAAGTGATAGAAAGGGGTAGAAAATGGAAAAGTGGAATCGAAGGTTTGGTCAGACAGACTCCAGTCTCCTAGGGTGTCAATTTGAAGATCTGAGTTCCCCAGATACTTTATAGATTTGGGGGTTAAATAAGTATATATTTTCATTTTAATTGCTGAAGTTACTGAAACTTCTACATAAAATAGTCACACTCTAAGAGATTTTTAAAAAGAGCATGTCACTTTTGCTACTAATGGCTATGTGCATACTGTAAGTGCATCAACAGATGGATTTTTTTTTTTTTTAATGAGGTAAGACTTGCTAGATTGTAACTGATTCTAGTCTAGGGGTGGGGAACCTGTGGCCTTAAGGCTACATGTGGCCTTCTAGATCCTTAAGTGTGGCCTTTTGACTGAATCCAAATTTTATTTTTATTAGTACATTTTTGTTCATCTTTTATATTTTTATTTTATTTTTTAAATGAATGTATTTAAAATACCAAAGAATAAAATAATTTTCAGTGAAATAATCCCCCCAGACTGACTGGCACAATTAGAACATTAGTAAGCCATAAAGGCTAAATTGACAACTGCTACACCCATGATTTAGTTCTAACTTCCCCCACCTGACTGGCCCCACTACCGCACGAGGCTGGTTGGGGAGAGTTTACGGGGTTGAGTACGCCAGTCTGTTATCAGCTTTTGACATTGGTTCCCTGTGTTTCTGTAAAAAGTGGAATTTGTGAATAGTTGCACAGCTCAACAGTATTTTTAAATTCTATCTGCTTAGCATATCAAAGAAGACCAAAAAAGACCAAAGAAGACATATCAAAGAAGACCAAAAAACACTGAGGGAAGAAAACAGATCTTTTAATGAGGATTGGGAATTGCAATATTATCTTGTTTCTGCTAAAGATAGGATGATTTGCTTGCTTTGTGATACGGTAACATCAGCATTAAAGAAATTCAATGCTCATCAGCATTATAACACTCATAAGGACCTCAGATATTTTAAATTAGAAGGAGAGACACGAAAGGTTGTATTGCAGAAATTAAAAGATAAAAGGCAAAAGCAAAGACAACTCTTTCAAGCAGTAATAAGACCTGGAAATGATGCCACTGAAGCAACTTATAAAGTACACTATATACTTGGGGGAAAAAAGGAAGCTATTCAGTGATGTAGAAATTGTGAAAGGATGCATTGTTGAAGCTGTGGGATGCTTAGACCCAGGTAATGTTTCAAAGTACAAACAACTGCCTCTTTCAAGGAGAACCATAACTGATCAGCAGCATGAATTAGCCTTCAATTTAACAGAACAACTTCATGCAATACTTCAAAAGAAAAATATATATTATTCAATTGGTTGGATGAATCAACTGGTACTACCGACTTGGCGCAGGTTTTATACTTCATTGGGGTCATAACAGAGGTTTTCTTTGCTATGAAGAGTTACTTGCTTTGGGCATTCTTGCAAACAGGACACAAGGAATAGATATCTTCAACACTTTCAAAATAAATGTCATGAACTTGTACTGAATGTGGTAAATTTGGTGAGCGTATGTACAGACAGTGCACCTTCCATGACAGGAAAACATAAAGGGTTTATTGCATGGATTAAAAATATATAAACAGATCCAGATGCTCTCATGTCTTTTCATGGTATCTTGCATCAGCAAAATCTCTGTGCTAAAGCTACTGTTTTAAGTGACACCTCGCAACAAGTTTTAAGTATTGTTAACTATATTCGTGTAAATGCAACAGGGCATCATCAGTTTGGTAGCTTGCTAAAGTTGAATGATGAGGTATTCATTGTGGATTTGCCATATCATTCTAAAGTGCGTTGGCTATCCCAGGGACAGGTGTTAGTCAAAATTTTATCTCTGTGAGAACAGATGGTTAAATTTTATGAAGAACAGATTCAGCAATGTGAATTATTGAAAGAAGATTTCTATAGGAATGCAGCACTTCTGTGTGATATCATGTCAAACCAAAATGACTTGAATATTTTTTGCAAGGTAAATCTAAGTCTATATATGATATATGGTAAAAAGTATCAAAGCATTTCAAAACAAGCCATCTTTTGTCAAAAGCACTTCTTCAGAGGGAAATTTCAAATGAACATTTTCCACAGTTAGTAAAGGTCACTGATGAGCAGGATGATATATGCAAATCATTTGAAGAATATGTAGCTGTTATAGACCTATTAATTGGAGAACACAATGAAAGTTTCACTGACTTTGAGAATCATGACATCACACTTAGCATTTCAGCCTCACCTGGTTGATATCACCAAGGCATCTAAAGAACTACAGATGGAATCAATTGAGCCCACAGGAGATGACATTTTAAAGTCATTGTTGGATGCCAAGAAAGATCCAATTGAAATATGGAAAAATCCAGAATACCCATGTCTTCGGCAACATGCCCGAAAAATGCTTGCTTTCTTTTCAACCACTTATTGCTGCGAATTCACATACTTAACCCTTAAGGTCACAGATGACTGATACCCATCTAGAGGCTTTCAGCTGCAACTGTGGACCTCTAGTGCTGCAACCAAATATTCAAATGCTTTCCAACAAAAAGTAGACATAACAAACTCATTAAAAGGTTAGTTCACTTTAAACTTAACAAATAGCTTTCATTTTTTTGAAATTATTAAGCACATAGTAGTTAGATTTTTACAAAATAGCATATGTTTTTAAGTGTATCTAATTGAAGTTTCTTAAACGTGGCCTTATTTGATTACAGATAAATTAATGTGGCCTTCCAACATGAAAAGTTTCCTCAGCCCTGTTCTAGTCCATGAGACAAGCTTCCCCTTAACCTGTGGTCTATTGTGGCAGTTTCTCTGCCAGGCTTGGCAAATTAATCCTCCAAACGATGACCAGCACTTTTAGGGAAGGTAGAGCTAATGATGCTCCTTCCTTTACAGAACTAGATTGAGATTTAAATTTTACTTCTAAAGAAACATAAATTTTTTAGCTTTTTACTGCATCAAATTAGCATTATATTTTATCTTTTTGGTTATTTATGGACAAAATTAACAAGCTGTTCTATTTGTTGACTCTGGATATTCTGTAGCTTCCAGGCTCCACATTTCAATATGCAATAGAGTTATCACAATAAAATATGAGTAAGGCAATAAAACAGGAAATATTGTAATATATTTTTGCAGTGAAGGCTTTGAATGCAAAAGGTTCCCAGATCTCTTCATTAGAGTGCCAGCTGATAGTGTATTTCTCAGCTTTCATTAAAAAAAATAAAATTGCAGATCTGAGATTCTGCCGAATAAAGCTGCATATAAATGAAGTATCTGCAACACAATCATAGGAAACATATTTTTTGTTTTGCCAGTCCTTGCTTATGTTACTCATATGAATAATATGATTGATTGTGACTTTATCTCCAACTGGCAGTGTAGTCATAAATCTCTCTGTGAGGTACCCGGTGCAGGATAAAATGTTATTTTTTTCTCAGTGTGGTCTCATTTGATTACAATTGCAGCCTTGCCTGGCCACATTCCATCCATAATTAATCGTAGCTTTGGTTTCTAGTTGCAGGGAGGCCAGTGCTGTAACCGTTCACACATCTTTAGATAACGGTCTACTATGCCAGCTGGCAAGTGAATGGAGACCTTTCACACTGAGTCTAATAGGCACAAAAGGCTGAGCCTTTGTCAGGGGCAGCTCTTTAGATGACATCCTGCCAGAGAAGGTTCAACTTGCTGTGGCTGCCGGTCTCTTTGGCACCTCACCCTTCTGAGTAAACACCATATGCGGCGAGGCCTCATTTTGCCAATTCACTTTAGTGCTTCTCTTTCCATGATAGAAAGTATTCTCAGTGGTGACAGAAAAATGAATTCCTTTAAGACTTCACCTTAAAGGCCAGATCATTCTCTCTATCTTGTGTATTGTGCTGTAATCCCATTAGCATGAGTGACTGTCATTTTGTCATCAGGTAGATATTTGTTTTCTATCATATCGTTTATTTCTTGAGCGTATGGTTTCACATTACTTCCAGTGAAAGGATGTGAAGTATGCCGGGCAAAATATTAGGTAATCATCCACGTCTAATGCTGGGATTCATTTTTGAGCAAGAAGGCATGTTACTGCTCAATGATTGCTATAAAGACATATTAGATATAATTTTAAGTAGACATATTTAGTAACTCAATTCGCTTTCTGCAGCGTTACCTTAAAAAAAGCAAGCTATATGGGTGAGTATCACTTAGTATGAATTATAAGAGAACCTCATAAAATATCAGAACTCTAGTCCATTTGTGAGTACTCCAAGAAACTTTAAGCCAGATTTTCAATTTCAAATGTTTTTGGGAGCCAGGCAGGTTCCTCTGAGTGAAAGGGATTAAGTGCAATAATTTTGAGAGACTGTGGACAAAATTAATGGGACAGCCACAAAAGGGGCAGTTCTAGCAGATTGTTGGCATGTGAGAAAAAGGAAGAAATGAGAGAAAGTGGGTCTAGTGGTAGCACTAGAAAAGACCTTTCTTTTGTCAAAAGAAGCTAGATATCTCGATTTTTACTTGACACCCTTTGTTTTTAAATATTAAGAACTGTAAAATGTTCAATGAAAAAACATCAACAAAAACAAAAAAGATGCCTTTTGTGGAGAAGGCTAGACCTGCAAGCTGACTTTGTATTGTACTAAAAGTCGTATAACAGAATACTTTTAAATGGGCTTTTTTGTTTAAAAAATTTATAGTCAAAGGTATTTCACTTTGATGTATAAATGTTAAAAAAATGAATAAAAATAATACTGATCCAATTAAACAAGTCAATGTGTCTATGTTTATAAAATCCTCTCAACACAACTGTTATAAGAGAATATATCTTTTATAGTTACAGAGAAAGAATGTTAGGCTGGTCTGGAGGGAAGATCGATTGTATTGCCATAAACCATAAAATGGCTGATAAAAAATGAGATTTTTTGTACTATTATCTATTATAAGTTTATGACACCATATAACCTTCTTTGCATTTTATGATGCTAAAAATAATTAGAATGTAAAGATAAGCAGAAAATATGATGCTATTAATTCAATAATGTATTCTGTAGTGTAATCACAATGAAACCTAGATTTGGAATCCAACAAATAATCTGCTTTGCCCATGATTGTGAGAAAATATCTAAGCAAATATTGAGGGAGAGATTAGGTAGAAAAATGATATGTGAAAATTCAAGGGACATGAGACTATAGAGCTTTTTTGGTTACCTTTTTTTTGTAAAAGGATGTAGAAAATGAAGACACTACTTCAAGACTTGCTATTCTAGACAGAAAAAGGATATGTAGAAAATGAGTGTAGTAAATGACTTGACAATCTTGAATGTACGTGAAATGACTTAAAACTTTATTTTTCTTCAAATCAAGTTTAATTTGATGCCAAGCCCTTATCCATCGGTGCTGCTAGGAAGTCAGTGGGGCTGTCCCCACCCTCCTTGGGGTTTAGTACAGGTCTAAGAGGTCTAACATAGAGTGGGGCATTCAATGACACTCCTCTGGTTTTCAGCAATATTGATTACTCTGAAATATATTGGTTCCAATCCCTCCTAAGATCTTAAAATCAGCCAGCTGCATGCTTTCTGGTCCATTCTTGGAACCAAAAATGTTGCTCCAGGGCTTGGGAGGTCCAGGGCTTTGGTCCAGCTTTCCCAGGTTACCAGGCAGCCATTGCCCTCTGAATTCCTCTCTCCTACCACAATGCAGCCAAAGAGCTTAGGCTTATTTAAAGAAACGAAGGTTGTCTTCATCCATTGAGATTATCTTCATGTCTGGCTATCTTCTCTGAATGGTGAAGGAAAAACAAAACGTAAATCTATTACGTTCTTATTGTTTTACAGCAATAAAAATAAGGCAAAAATTGTATCTTAATAAAGTATATTGATTCATAGAACATTTTGTAGTATCTCGGCAGGAAAAACAGAAATATCTAGGAATGTTGCAGTGGGAGGAAGCAATGAATAGGGGGAGGTATATGTCATTATGGGAAGTAATGGAGGAAAAACATCTGTTTACCCATCTATCCATTTATCTATATATTTTTTATATTTGACATTTGTGTGGTTTACCCAATAAAGTTAGTAAAGCTGGGAATTTGGAGAAGGGGTTTCTAGAAATTGACTTTACACAGAATATACCTGAGAAGGCCTTATATGCATTTTTTGGAAACTGGTGTGTCCATGTCTGAATTGGGGAAATTTTAACTGAATTTTACAATGAAACATAAAGTTTTAACTTACCTACGTAAATTTAGTTTGTTCTTCCCCTAAAAAATTCTAGCATAGAAAAAAAATAGTTCCCTAATATCTGAGTAATTATAAATTCTCTCATCTTATAGAGGTCTTTTTAAATTATTTTAATTTGTATATCAAAATATAGTTTAGAGTAGACATATTAGCCAGAAAACAATTTATTTCCCCATTAAAGAATTTGATATGTCTCTACAGATGTATCAAATTCTTTAATGAGGAAATAAATTGTATTTATTTCAGTATTGCAAGTGCTGATATCTTTGTAGACAAGCATTAGGATCACTTTATAAACAAGTGATTTTAGGCCCCACCTTGAGGCCAGGTGTTCTAAGCTGTGTGTGCTATGATCATGCCTATGAATAAGCATTGCACTCCAGACTGGGCAGCACAGTGAGATCCCATCTCTTAAAAAAACAGAAAAGAAAAACAAATGATTTCAGGATGTTTGCAAGTAATGTAGCGTGAAGAATGGCTTGATGATGTTTGAGACAATGGCATAGAGAAAGTGAGGATCCTAAAGAATGTGTGATTCAATATGGCAAAAAAGCTACTGTGAGAATCTAGGAGGAAAACATTTGGAAGAGTTTACTTTTAAAGAAAAGCCAAAGAAAGAAGAGGGGGTGAGGGAAGGCAATTGGAGGTTTTTGAATGGAGAAGTGTAGTAAATTGCCTCTAGTTCTTGTTCCTGGAAGAGAAGCAGACCCATAGATGAACACATTTTTACAAAGGAGCCTAGACTCTTTAAAGGATTAAATTTCATAAAGATCAGTGGAAGGCGGTAGGCTGTTTCAGGCTGGGGGATTCTAAAGAGGCATAATAGCCATTTGTATTGCATAAGATTTGATGGAAGATATTCTTGTGATAATTAGGAAAATGTAATAATGGTTTGGAATATTGGATAATATGTTTGGATTAATGATGATATCTTAGGATTGGTGATGCTGTTGTAGTTAAGTAGGAAAAATTCTTCATTTTGAGAACATTCATTCTGAGGCCTTCAGAGGCAAATATCAAGATATATGTTGCTTAATTTCAAGTGATTTGGCAAAAGAGAAGCATGTGTTTATATATAGAGGGAGATGGAGCAGTTGTGACATTTTGCGCATCCTGGAATCCAAGGAAAAGGTGTACAGTTGTTTGTTATACTCGTCATTCAACCTTTACTGGATTTGAACATTTTAAAATAAATTGGAAATAAATAAATAACACCATCTCCCACAAATAAGCAAGCAAACAACAAAGGACTGGTGCCAGAGAAGATAATATAGTGAGCTCACATATTTATAATTGCTTCATTTTGTGACCACATTAGAATAAAAATGAAGTGAATATGAGAAAGTTATCTGCATATTACTGATCTCCATAGATTTCTAGAATAGAAAGTGTATGGAAAAGGGATGCTTGAAAAGGGCAGAGAAGTCATACCTAGAATATGTATGAAGGGGAGAACTAATCTATCTGGAGATACTCTGACTTAAGTAGTTACCATGGAGGGTAGGAATAGGATGTGAGGCTTTTAGGTAGATACACATTCTGCGTGAGAATTACCTCACACCCAGCACTTATTCAGAAGTGAAAATATTAGGGAATTACTCTGAAATGAAATAAAAATAACCAGGGCAATTAGTTAATGCTAAGTACTTCAGAATAAAACCCTAATTATTTGAGGTCCTCTAGCATAATAGCTCTTTCCTTCCCTGCTATCAATAAATCAAATGCACAAATCAGCAAGTTCTACTTATATACCCAAATCTCTCCATCAATAATTCTAGTGTTGCAATAAATATAAACAGAAAATCAAGAATCAATATATATTTGATGAATGCATGCAAAATGAAAGAGAATGTACAGAATAAATAAAATTTAAAAATTACTTTAGAGGACAAGGAAAATTCATAAAACAAAACAAGATTAAAAACAAACAAGCAAGAAAACAAGCAACACGTTCCAAAACTTTAATATGTATTATTAGAGAAATTCAAGGAGAATTTTGTCTATAAAACAAGGACAGAATGCATTGAAAATAGTCAGAAAAAGCAGAACCTTTAAAAGTTAAAAAACCATGACTGTTATATTAATGTATATTAGTGTTGAAAGAAAAAGTGAAATTATTCAGGGACTCAATTCAAGAGGTGCAGCATGTTAGTGATTGATATCCCAGAAAGAGAAAATAGATGGGAGAATACTATCAAAAATATATTAATATTGCTACTAATGGTAACAATATTATTGGTAATACTAATATTATGACTAATAATACGAGTTGAGCATCTGAAATCCAAAAATTCAAAATCCAAAATGCTCCACAATTCAAAACTTTTGAGTTCTGACATCATGCTCAAAGGAAATGCTCATTAGAGCATTTCAGATTTGGGATATTCTAATTTGGGATGCTCAACATGTATAATGCAGATATTGCGAAATATGAAAAAATCTAAAATTCAAATCAATTCTGGTCACAAGCATTTCAGATAAGGGATACTTAACCTATAATAGTGGTAACATATAGCTTATAGTTGTATCTAACTGTATTAGCTAATTAAATCCTCATATCAGATAAGTTGTAAATGATTCCCTATGGCCTGAAGGTAGTATAGTAGTAGTATGAAGCCAGAATCTATGCTCTTAACCATTAGTGAAGAACATTAACCTTCAGATTGATATGACCCACTAAATGCTTATGTCAGTTATTTTAAAAAGTCCAACAAGAGAACAGAAAATTAGTAAAATTTTATAACATCAAGGAAAACTGACAAACATAAAAAGTTTCTGAAGAGGGAAAAGGAAATCAACGACAGCTGGTTATCTAAAATGAGAAGAATAATCAGACTATATTATATTTCTCACAACTAACTATTGGAAGAAAATATTCAAAGTTCTGAGGAAAAAATAGAATTTGATACTCAGTCAAAATTTTAAATATAACTAAAGGAAAATAAAGATTTTTTTAGATATTCAAAAATTGCATTATTTACCCTTTCTTAGGAAGTGTCAATAGAATGTATTCCAGCAATATGAGGAAATGACATATCTGACAAAGGAAGGAAATATGAAGAAATCATACATCTTTAAATCTTTAAGAGATGTAAAGAATTACTAAAGTTCAAAAACAAGGCAATCAACCCAATTAAAAATGAGCAAATAAATATTTAAACAGGTATTTCACAAGAAGAGATCTACAAATGACCATTGAGTACATGAAAAGGTTAGAAACATCACTATTTATTAGGGAAATGCAAAATAAAATGCACCTAGTAGAATGGCTGAAATTAAAAGGGGGACAATACAAAGTTTTGGTAAGATAGTAGAGCAATTAGAACTCTCATACTTGCTAATTGGGTTGTAAATGCTACAGTTACTTTGGAAAACAGTTTGGCAGCATTTTATATAAAGTGTACAGTCCAACAAGTCCAATTCTACCTTTCTAACTAAGATAAATGAAAACCCATGGTCTTGCAAAGAATGGTACATGAATGTTCATTGCAGCATTGTTCATAGAATGGATATATTAACAGGTGAAAGGGATACACAAATTGTGGTATAACCATATAATGGGATAAATTACTGATACAGTAATACTATGGTCCAATATCAAAAACATACTATGTTAAAGAAGCCAGACACACAAGAATAGCACTGTATCATTTCACTTCTGTGAAATTACAGAAAAGGAAGGTCTAATTTGTAGTAAAAGAAAGTAATTTCATTTGGCTGGAAGTACAAGGGATTGAATACAAGTGTGTGTACAAGGTGATTTTTCTGTGTGATGGAAATCTTGATGTTGGTTATGGTATACATTTTCCAGCTTTATATATTTGCCAAAATGCATTGAACTGTTTTAAAACAGATACACTGTTGTATATAAATTATATTTCAATATAGTTGATTTTAAAAAAGAAGAAAACATGAGATTCAGGAAGAATTATATTCCTCCAAATATATACTGAAGGGAAGTCCCAGGATAGTAATTGTCTAGACTTCGAAAATTGGTTCAAATTGAAACAGAGAGATGGAGAGTTTTTGGGAAATTTGTCTAGAAAAAAATGTATAATAAGTAGAAAAGAAATGTGTCTGTGTACTTGGAGAAATTTAATGATATATAGAATATAATTAGGGAGCTACAATTAAATCCTACTGAATTCAATGCTTAAGTGCATTCTCCACTAAAATGGCTCAGCATGCAGTTCTAGCACACTGCTATAATGTAAATACTGTATAATAGATGTGGAATCAACCCAAGTGCCCATCAGTTCATGAATGGATTAATAAAATGTGGTATCAGTATACCATGAAGTACTACTTAGCCATAAAAAGATGACTTAATAGCTTTTGCAACAATATGGATGGAACTGGAGACCATTCTTCTAAATGAAGTGTCTCAAGAATGCAAAAGCAAACACCACATGTACTCATTATTAAACTGGTGAGTCCAATGTACCTGAGTAACCATTGAGCATGCATGTACACAGAGGGAAGTAAAACTCAGTGGAAATCAACCAGGGGGGAGGGCAAAGAAGGGGAGGGATGAAAACCTCCATAACGGGTACTATCAACACTATTTGGGTGACGAGCACACCTTTAGCTGGAACTCAAGCATTATAAAAGTGATCCATGTAACTAGAATATTTGTACCTCCTTGATATTTTGAAATACAAAATATTGTGTGATAATGTTAACACTGCATTTTTAACGTTAGACATAAATGTCAAAAAATCTCGACAATGTGTAAACATATGTAAAGCTGACACAAATTGAGAGATGGAATCAGTTGAGTAGAAAGGAAGCCAAGAGGTATAGACTATGGTTGATAGACAAGAAATGAAGGATCAAGTATGTAGTTTGAAGTTGCTGAGGTGACCTGTAGAGAGAATGAAAGCAATGTTCACTACAGGGTATCCCAAAGGTCTCTATACAAAGGGAACATTTTGTAATGAATATTTTGTAAATATAGGTACATTTATCTACAATTTTCCATTTTCCCTGTGTATAGTGACTTTTGGGACACCCTGTATATTGGGCGGAAAGGAGAAGGGTAGCTGCAGATACTTAAGAGAAATAATCTCCAGCTAGTATAGCAATCAATGGAAAATCTCTAAAGTTTTAAAGTGAAGAAATAGCAGAGCAAGTGAACTGGGCTGAATAATGTTCTTCAAAATTCACTTGTACCCAGAACCTCAGAATGTGACCTTATTTGAGTGCTTATCTTCATCTTCGAGGTCTTTGGAGATGTAATTAGTCAGGTTAAAATGAGGTCATATTGGATTAGGGTGGGCCCTAAATCCCACGACTGAGTTCCTTGTAAGAAGACAACATGTGAAAACACAGATGCACAGAAGACACATATAGAGGGAAGTCAGCCATGGGAAGGTGAGGCAGAAATTGGAGAGATGGAAGGAAGGTAGGAGGAGGCAAAGAAGGCTTTTTTTCCTTAGAGTCTTTAGTGGGAGCATGATCCTGCCAACACCCTGATTTGGGACTTCTAGCCTCCAAACCTGTGAAAGAATGAATTTCTGTTATTGTAAACCACCTGATTTGTGATAATTTTTCACAGCTGCCCTAGACAACTAATCCAGTAGTCATATATTTTTAAAAACAGATATAAGATAACCACAAGAAGAACCAAAACCAGATAAAATTGTTGCTATTGGAAGGAGGATTTGTATGAAGAAAGGAATAAAACAGATCTCTTGCTTTTCTTTATACAACTGTCTGTATCTGAAATTTAATACTTATATGTATCACTAAGAGATATTTAAAAAAGTAACTAAGTAAAAAAGTTTCCAGGTCAAACATATGTGAGCAGATAATTAGGTGGGGAGTTTAGAACTGAAAATAGGGCAATTCAATCTGAGCACAAAGATTTGAACTTCAAATAGGACCACGTATCTCAAAGGGCACAATTGTGTGAGCTGATAGGTCTGGTAAAAGATTCAGTAACCAAGAGCAATTCAGCTCTAATTTAAAGACTCTGTTTTGTAATAATGAAAAGAACTTTCACCTTGAATTACGTGACTAAGTGTATGATGTGGAAATGTCTTCTTTCTAAAGAATAAACGAGAAGCCAAAGGTTCTGAGAGCATTTGCCTCCCTCCTGATTCAGGCTTCTTGTGGAGGAAACACAAAGAGTTGGACATAAGAGCAGAGTACCTAGTGTTTGAGGATACCCTGGAGGAATCATCCCAGTTAATGCTCTTGGTGCCTTTGCTGGCTCCAATGGAGTCTGTAGAGATTACTGAAGTCTCCTTTCTAGAAGTTTTCTCACCTTGATTTTGCTCCACCTCAGGGTGTTTCCAATGGTCTCAAAAATAGCACAAACCAAATCAGTTTCAAGTGGCTTTATATTAATCAGAAAATGCATGACTGATGTGTATAAGTGAAGTTTATATATGTAGAAAAATTAGTAGTTGATGAACTTTGAAAGAGCAATAGAATCAGTGACTATGCCTGCATGTCACCAGAAATTCTGATTTAATAGGTGTGGGATGGGAATGGAGAATCTGTATTTTTTAAAGTTCTTATCTCAAAGTTCATGAAAGAGATAGGCTGATTCTTTTGGCTATCATGTGAAACCATACACAAGTAACCACAGAACAGGATTGAATTCAGCCTTAATCTATCAGTCCTGCAACTCCATGCAACAGCTCTGTTTCAGTTCCCTCACTTTGAAAAATCAGCCAATCCCCAGACTGCTCATTTCCCCTAAATGTGACATAAATTGGCTTTTTGCTTTGTTCAGAGAAACTTGGTTCTGCAAGCACAGTTTCCTCTTAGCAAGTAAGAAATTTAACATTGTGTCAAATATATTAGAGGAGTATTCTCTTCCCCTGACGCTTGTCAAATGACTCTGACCTCTGCACTCATTTTTCCCAGAGTCGAAATATAGCTCAGAATCACCGTGGCATCCAAGCCAAGCCAGGCTTCCTGCCCTAATTCTGGTTCAATGGACTTTACACTCCAATGTGGTAGTTGCCCAGGGCTAATCTCAGCACCTGTCTCTTTACATGGCATAGCTTTTATTGGTACATGGAGAAATGGGAGAAACAAGGACTATATTCATAAACCAGTCAAGTTTATTGAAGTAAATAAAAATGATCCCTAGAGTGTGTAATATGGGAGTCATCCTCTGAAATAAATCTATGAAAGCCTCTCATTTACAAGGTATTGAACATTAAGCATTGAATACAACATTCAAGAGATTGAAAGAAAATAGCCCACATTTAAAGCATAATTTAAAATTGTGCATTATGTCATAAATAGAAAAACTGTCCTTAAAAACATTACAGAAATTGAACTCCATCAAAATTAAAACTTTTGCTCTGTGAAAGACCCTGTTGAAAGAATGGAAAGATGAGCCATAGACTGGGAAAAGATACATATTTGACAAAAGATTTGTATCGAGATTATACAATTTTGAAATAACTTTCAAAAATCAACATTAATTTTTTTTAAAAGTCCATTAGACAATGAGCAAAAGATGGGAATGATGTTTCACCCAAAAGGATATGCAGATGGCAAACAAGCACATGAAAAGTTGTTCATCATTAGCCATTAGGGAAATGCATATTGAAACTACAATGAGATATCACTACACACCTATTAGAATCTACTGCACAGCATGGTGACTATAGTTATTTATAATGTATTATATATTTCAAAATTGCTAAAAGAATAAGTTTTAAATGTTCTCACCACAAAAAAACAAAAATAAGTAGGCAAGGTGATGGGTACGTTAATTACTTGATTTAGTCATTTCACAATGTACAAGGGCTGTCTGGAAAGTATCCGGCCATTGTTAATACTATTTTTCATATTACATGGCTGGATACTTTCAGGACAGGCGTATATATATATATGTGCATATATATGTACATATTATGTATATATGTAATATTATGTTTACATATATGTACATATTATGTGTGTATATATATCTCAAAATGTCACATTGTACTCCACAGATAAATACAATCATTTGTCAATTAAAATTAAAAAAAAAAATAGTGGCTACGCCATAAGCTAGTGGGATTACAGAGTAACTGGATCACTCACACATCTCATCACTGGTAGGAGGGTACCAATGACACAGCCACTCTGCAAAATAATTAGTTCCTTTTAAACCTAAAAGTAAATTTACCATATAGCCCAGCTATTGTATTCATGAGTATATATCCTAGAGAAATGAACTTATTTTCACACAGAAACTTGTACATAAATGTTCATAGCAGCTTTCATAGCCAAATACTGGAAGCTACACAAAGGTCCTTCAGTGTGTGAATGGTTAAACAAACTCTGGTATATCCCTATCATGAAATACTAATCAGCAATAAAAAGAAATGGACTATTGATACACACAATAATTTGAATGAACCTCCAGGAAATTATATTGAATGAAGAAAGCCAATCTCGAAAAATTACATACTGCATGGTTTACTTATATAACAATTGCTAAACAACATAATTACAGTTATAGGCTCCATAATGATACTTTGGTCAAGGATGGACTGCATATATGACAGTGGTTCCATAAGATTATAACGGAGCTGAAAACTTGCTATCGCCTGGTGACATCATAGCCATTACAATGTCACAGCATAATGCGTTACTCATGTTTGTGGTGATGCTGGTGTAAACAAACCCACTGCACTGCCAGTCCTATAAAAGCATAGCACATATAATTATCATTATTTTAGATCAACTAGCAGAGCTCTTATGATAGAGATCAAATATTTTAGAAAATTAATTTTTTTAAATTTATTTTTTTTTTTATTTATTTTTATTTTTATGTTTTTATTTCAACATATGATGGGGATACAGATTTTAAGGTTTCAATAAATGCCCTTTCCCCCCTCCCCCCACAAGTCTGAGTCTCCAGCATGACCATCCCCCAGACGGTGCACTTCTCACTCATTATGTATGTATCTACCCATCCCCCCACCCCCGTCCCCCTGCCCAATACCTATGTGTCCACTTAGGTGCTGCTCATTTAATACCAGTTTGTAGTACCTATGTGTCCACTTAGGTGCTGCTCATTTAATACCAGTTTGCTGGTGAGTATATGTGGTTCTTGTTTTCCCATTCTTGGGATACTTCACTTAGTAGTATGGGTTCCAGCTCTAACCAGGAAAATATTAGATGTGCTATATCACCATTGCTTCCTAGAGCTGAATAGTACTCCAT
>VSMD01025934.1:0-29435 GCA_008750895.1 Mirza zaza | reverse complement strand
ATCAGGTATTTTGTATAACAGAACGTCCCTTAATTTGAGTGTGTCTAATATTTTCTCATGATTAGACTGGGATGTGGATTTGGGGAAGAGCACCATGGGGGCGAGATGCTCTTATTATGGCATCATAGAAAGGCTGTGTGTGATATCAACATGACCCGTTACTGGTGATGTTCACCTTGACCACCTGGCTGAGGTGGTGTCTGCCAGCTTTCTCTACTGTAAAGATACTGCTTGTCCTTTTCCATGTTCTATTCATTAGAAATGAGTCGCCAAGCCCAGCATACACTATAGGGGAGGGGGAGTGCCAGTTGTTTTTATTCCCACGATTTCAATTTCGTTAATCCTAATGGCTTTATCATCACCTCCCTACTTTTTGCAGATATGGTTGTAATGAGTTAGACTCGCCCAAAGTTACCCAGCTAGTAAATGGCAAAGCTAGAATCTGAACTCATATCTGTCTGGCTCCAAAGGCCGTCCTCTTCCCACTTCTTGTCATTGCTCCCAAGGAAAGAGGCTTCCACAGTTTCCAAGGTGGGAGCTCCCTCCCAGCTTGCAGCTTGCAAATCAGTCCATGGACTGTGACCCGTCAGTGGGTCATGGGATCAGTCTGGAGTTTGCACTTTAAATAACGAAATAGAGGCGACTATAATTGTAAAACTTTTTATTTCTGTAACCTCTCTGTGCTTTGCTACTTTTATCCTGACAGTGGGGATACAAATAGCACCCCCCATAGGGCTGTTATGAGGATTGAATGAGTTGATATACATAAAGTACTTAGAACAGAGCTGGCACACATTAAGCATTATATAAATATTACATACACGTGTAAGTGAGCTGTGATATAAAATGCATTTCTTTTTGTAGGCTTCAATCAAAATGTTTGAAAACACTGAACTCACATCTCTAGACCAGGGCTTGGCAGATTTATGACCCTCAGCCTATATATAGCCTGTTTTTGTAAATAAAGTTTTATTGGAACATGGCCACACTCATTCGTTTTGTATTGTCTATGGATACTTTGGGAGCTACAACGGCAGAATAGGGCACTTGCAACAGAAACTCTGTGGCTCACAAAGCCTAACATATTTACCATTTGGCCATCTAGTCCAACGGCCCTGCCTAGAAGTCATCTCATAACGCAGGGAATATTAGACGCCTCTTCCTAGGCATGTGGTCCTGTTGTGCCACTGCCCTTCTAGGCACGTGTGCCTCTGCAGAACACTCTAAGCTGTGTGACTGCCAGGCACTTGAGTCTCCAGAAGTGCATGACCCTTCTACTTTGAACCGATGCCTACATGGTAGAAGGCTAGAAACATGGTACTTTGGTTGGGGTCCCAGCAGGAAAGAGATGGCCATCCAAATTAGAATAACTCAAGGAGCATTTGATAAAGAGGCTATCTACCAAGGTGAGGGCAGAGTGTAGGGAAAGTCACAGAATATAGAAAAGTAGCAGAGAACTCAGAGGCAAGTAATAGCACAGCTGTTACCACCCTAGGCAGGAGGGGACAAGGGAGGGGGCAATTCCTGAACCTAGAAGAAAGGTCATTTGAAGAGGACACCTTAGGAGCAGCAGAGTCCTTAGTCCAGAAATGACAACCAGCTCCAGGTGATCCTACATGCGGGGAGGAAGCCAGGAGAATAAATGCCTCGATTTCACCTTCCTCCATCTCTGATCTCCTGTTGGGGGTCCCCAGTGGCCAAACTCACATCAAAGCCAGAGGGCATGGGGCCCACTGATGTAGCCCACATGGGTCAGCTTCCCAGGCCAGAGAAAGTTGCAGAAGGTTGGAAAGAGGCTCTAGAAGGGCAGACCTTAGATACCCAGCACACATAATGCTGATTTAGAAAGCCAGGTTCATTCACCTTCCCTAAGCTCCCCTCAACAAGGAGTCCCCCATGCTTCCTCCCTCCAGATCGGAAGTTTGGCCCAAACACCAGAAGTCTGCCATAACTTTTACCTTGTACTGCCTTCTCTTCCTGTGTCTGCTAACCTCCAGAGGGTCATCATGGGGTTAATCTTCCTGGGTCTTATCATCACAAGAGGCGTGTGAGGTTATGAGCAGAGGCACAGGCAAGCTGCTGTGTGTGCATGTGTGAGCCTGAGCAGAGTCTGAGCAGTATGTGTAGACTTGAAAGTTCTTCATGTCTCATTTTTTGATCTCAGGAAGGAGTTGTGCCCCATCCATCTCTGCAGCCCAGCTCAAGTCCAACACACACGTAAGCCAACCTCTAGCCCCTTGGGAGAAAGAACCAGAGTGAAAAAAGCTGCCTAGGCTGAGAAATGTCCTCAGAGTGATCTGTTCCCATTGGCCACACTCCCCACCCACCAGCCCAGTCTTCCTCAACTGGCCCCCAAATCCAGCCCCCAAACTATACTTATCACCTGGAGGGGATTCTCTGGCCAATCCCAAACACTCAACTTATGAGAAATCATGGGCTCACAGGGATGGCCCTTCGCAGCAGGGCTGGGGCCAAAATTTAGGGTTGGAGACTCTAATCAGTTTCTACTAATACCTTTCTTTTTCAGAAGATAAACATTGATGTCAGTTTTGGAGCCCTGGGAATGGACTTGGTAAAAATGTAAAATGTAGTTTGGTCTTAAGCAAGTTTCCTTGCCAGGCTCAGTGTCTGACACCTCTATTTTCTCAGTCCCCCAAGAAACAGTTCTATGCAGGCAGGACAGAGATCAGTCTTGGGTCTTGCCACCAGTGGTCAAAATCCACAGTCACACGTGTTAGCAGCTGTTTGACCTTGAACATGGTACTTTCTATGTTAATGAAACTGGGTTTTCTAGTCCTATGAATCTGGCACTATCATCAGTCTATGAGTTGTATTAAATCCAGAGCCATACAAGCACCTTGCAGTGTCCAAAGGCCAAAAAACGATACTTCATTATCTTTTCCTTCCAACTGGAAGACTAGAATCTTTGTAATGACTTCTGCAAAAATCCAGAAACTGACTAGTTTGATCGCAGCAGTTATAGCTTTGTGCTCTACCCCTAAGAAATGGGGACCCCCCGCATGAGCATGGGGAGGCCTCCTCATGGGCTAAGAGCGCCACCCCATTTGTAGGGACTCAAGTGTAATTACTAACGTCTCAAGGTGCTCCTCCCTCTCTCCCCTGATTTCTTCAGAGAAATGAGGAGTTCAGACTCATAGTCCAAGTGCTCAGGTTTTAAATTAGACAACTTTGTCCTGACAGGAACCGAGTCACAGCTGTCACACCTGATTACTTTTAGAGTTACTACTAAACCCTTTGTACAGCATGAGCTGCCACTGTTCAAGGCAAACAGAAAGCTTCACATTTTATCCTGACAGCTCTGGAGCCATCCACCTCCTCATGTTCATTATTTCCGGGCTGTCTCTGGAAGGGATGACGTGACATCCTGACAATCGTATAGTGAGGGAGGCAGACCCTGTAGCCCGTTACTACACCTGAGCAATTTTAAGCCCCCAAAGCTGAGCAAAACCCCACTGCCTCCAAGGAAGCCAAGAAGAAATATTTCTGGGGGAAATAACTGCTTCGTAGCCTTCTTTGGATAGATCATCATCTTTTGTAAGAGGCAAAAAATGGACCCGCAAGTCATCAACCAATGAGAGTCCCTGTGTACAAATGCCCTCAGGCATTGGCTGGGATTGGTCAGCTTATAAATGATGTCACAAGTCCCTTCCTCTGACCTGACAATGCCACCACCACTGAAAAGGCCCACCCCTGACTGCAGCTCTTGCAGACAGAAAAATTCACCGAAAGTAGAGCACCTTCTAGATTGCTCCTGTAGTGTGGGCACAGAAGTCTCTGCTGTCCAAGTTACTGAATCCAGAAAAAAAATGATCTTATGAACATGGGAAAAGAAGTCCAGCTAAGGCCCAAGGTGAATGTCTCTTCTTACATCCACTTTTTGCTGAATTACAGAAACAAATTCAAGGAGCAGCAGCCAAACACCTACCTTGGCTTTAAAGAGTTCTCTAGAAAGTGCTCGGAAAAATGGAGGTCCATCTCAAAGCATGAGAAGGCCAAGTACGAAGCCCTGGCCAAGCTTGACAAAGCCCGATACCAGGAGGAGATGATGAATTACGTGGGCAAGAGGAAGAAACGGAGAAAGCGGGACCCCCAGGCACCCAGACGGCCCCCATCGTCCTTCCTACTCTTCTGCCAAGACCACTATGCCCAGCTGAAGAGGGAGAACCCAAACTGGTCAGTGGTACAGGTGGCAAAGGCCACAGGGAAGATGTGGTCCCTAACAACAGATGTGGAAAAGCAGCCATATGAACAAAGAGCAGCTCTTCTGAGAGCTAAGTATCAAGAGGAACTTGAAGCCTACCGTAGGCAACGTAATAATGCCAGGAAGAAGTCCCAGGCATCGGGTAGGAACCAGCGTAGAGGGAAATCTTAGTCAGCCAAAGCTGATGGATCCACTTCGAGAAAATAAAATGCCATTCAACGGTATTGCCTGTCCTGGTCTCATGTGTGGCGTAAGAGCAGCCCGTGGCTGCTGCTTTGGCGTGGCTTGGTGGAGGAGAGATTGGGGTGGGGAAACTGATCTTGGGGAGAGGAGGGGAAGGACAGGGAATGGGGGGAGGGCAAGGGAGGGGGAGACCAAGGGAGGGGCGGTTTTGAGAGAATTGGCAACGCTGTCCTAAGGGCGTGGCTTGGGTAGGTGGGTGGTAGTCCCCAGAGTGTATGGAAGCCAGCAGTCGTGGAGGTAGGGGCATCCTGGCCCCAAGTGGTGATCCACTTGGGGATCCTGCACCTACTCAGGGTCAGGTGCAGGAACACGAGGCCAAGTTCTGATGGGGAGGGTGGCAGGACTGGGCAGACTGCCAGGGCCAGAAAGCCTGGAGTTCCGTTTAGGCTCCCCTTTCAGGCCCCAAAAGAGAAATGTGACAAGACTAGGAGCTCATCCCCAGGGTGGGACCAAGCCAGCAGGTTAGAAAGCTGGAATTTAGATGGGCCTTTAGGGACCCAGAGTTTCCAGCAAGACTTAGCTACCCTCAGTGAGCCAGGGTGGAACCCCAGTGGTATTCCCTAGTCAGGATGAGGCCAGGGGCTGATTTTATACATACACACACACACAGAGAGAGAGAGAGAGAAACCAACAGGGAGGGCCTCTGCCTGCAGCTCCCAGGCTTAGGGCATCCACCCTGTCATTTCTCAGTGGATATAATTAAACTTATGGTGACCTGGCATCCATTCTTCTTGCTCTTGGTCACAGCACCCTGACTCCCTTTTGGGACTCCCTTCAGTGGCCAAGGCTTGATCAGAAGACAGAATCCCCCAGGCCCCAGTGACTGGGTCAGCGACAGGCATGTGCCCCACGTTAGCCCAATCAGGTGGATCTCAGGACTTTTGTCAGGAGTCTTGGGGGCGAATGCAGCCCAGGGGGGGCTGTGACAGCCACTTGCCACCTCCCGGAGCCTGAGAACGAGGCCATAATGGCAGAGTCGCTTCGGCAGCAGAGCTTTCTCCTGGACTTTTCATTGAAGACGAGCCCACGCGTTTCATTTTTTGCCTAAGATGGTTTGAGTCAGGTTTTCTGCTACTTGACAATAATTTGACACAAATGGGCTTGTGCTATAAGTGTCTGTGCAGTGACTAGAGTTTTCAGGCAATGATATACCACGGGCAACGTTTCATACCAATCAATAAAGATTGAAATGGAATATTTCGAAATGGTTCTTTTGACTTCTTGACATCAAAAAGATTGGGCCAAAATGCAAAACTGCTTTTTTGGGTGTGTAACCAGGTTATGCATGAAACAGACCTCCCTCACTCCACCTCGAAACCCTAGTCTGTGTCAGAGGACTTACACTTTCTACTCTACGGCACTATTTGAACTTTTACTTTCAAAACAAAAGCAAAAATCCCTATCTTTGAGCAGTCTTGTAGAGCTGCCTTTGGGGATGGGGGTAATAGGGTGGAGGGATGTCGATTTCAGGGTCTGGAATCAGACAGGCAACACACGGAGGATTCCCATCTCCCAGACGCTGTGCTGGGGACAGGGAGGTGCATGGTGGATGGCTGTTAAGTTCCTGCCCTGTGAGAACTTTCCTTGTGCTGAGCGAGAGGGACATGGGCATGAGTCACAGCACTGCAAGGCATGGTGATGAAAGTGAATACACAAAGTGCCAGGGAGGGAGTGGGGACCACCCACCAAGCCTATCCTGCCGTCTACATGAAGGAAGCGGTCTCATTCCACTTGACAAGCTTGCACGCGAGCTGGCAGAATTCCACGCCCTGTGCGGCACCCCACAGCTGCGACCCCAGCTTGGCTCTGCTCCCCCTCCCAGCCCAACCTCTACCCTCTCAGGAGATGCCCTCAGTCTCTGCTTCATTGAGAAAACAGAGATCATCAGGCACAAGTGCTCTCCGTTTCCTACGTTCTCAAAATATGACCCACACCTGTCCTTTCCTCCTGGGCTCGTGCCTCATGGGGAGCCAGACCCCTCCTGCACCAGCGTCCCTCTGCCCTGCCTCCCTTGGGCCCCCACCCCTTACTGGAAGGAGGCCGACCCTTCAAAGTGAGCTTGCACAAGCTCACTGGGAGCCGTGATGTGGTGGTTCCCATCGTCACGTCGGCAGGACATAGGGCAAGGGCTCATTCCTTGGAGCCTCAGGTTGCTCATCTGTGCAATGGGAATAACGCCTGCCTTTACAGGTTGTTTTAGTGATTACATGAGGTGACACATGCAAAAGTATTTGGCACAGTCCTGAACACTTAACAGGGATGGTGGAAGACACCCTTTAGGCTGGCTGTTCCATAATCCCACACCCTTCCTTGTGTTCACACCCTTGTATAATTCCTTGCCGTTAAATGTGGGCAGGACCTGTGACTTTCTTCTGACTAAAGGAGATGGACATCACTTCTGTGATTATGTATAATACTCCATGATGTATAATACTCCATCTTGCTAGCCAATTTGCTCTAGAGATTCTCCTTGCCACCTGCTAGCCTGCAGCCAAGTTTCAGAAGTCCACGCGGCGAGGAACTGCAGGAGCTCTCTAGCAGCCGAGGGAGGCCTCAGACCAACAGCCAGCAAAACCCAGCAGCTCTCAGTCCTACAACCACAAGAAGCTGAAAGCTGCAGCAGCCATACAAGTGGGGAAGTGGACCCTTCCTTCCCCAGTCGAGCCGTCAGATGAGATCCTGGCCCTGGCTGATACCTTGATTGCAGCCTTGTGAGACCTCGAGCAATGGACCCAGCCAAGGTATTTAAGGGACTCCTGATCCTTGGAGACTGTACAAATGTATGTTTAAATGTTTAAACTGTGTTGTTTTAAGCCACTAAGTCTGTGGAAATTTGTTACACAACAATAGAGAACTAATATATTACTCAATACGTGCCAGCTTCTTATGATTCTAGAAGAGACTGTCATTAGTCTTATTTCCGCCTCCAGCCTCTACCTCCCCATTTAATTTCCTTTCCTTTGTTACCAACCTCCTGAAGGTGGAGGGCCGGTTCTAATTAGATCCTGGCTTGCACTACTCCGTAGTGGTTCCAGTCGGGCTGTCTCAGTTCCAAGCCGAACTGTGGGCTCTCGTTGGGCGGCAGCTGTGTGACGTGCCACCCTCCACTCCGGGAAGACAAGCCCCCACACAGCCCGGCCCCGGCCCTCATGCTACGACTTTCTGCTTTCCTGTGTGATTAATTATGTGGATGTGGGTGGCCACGGTAGAGTTTTGACAACAGTTTGCAGTGCCCCTGCTGAAAACTAACTCCATTAACAGTCCTTTATGAAAAAGACAACAGGAGGGTGTGAATCTGCTGGCTTCTAATGACTGCAATGTAATGACAGTGGAGGGAGGGGGAGGGAAGGAGGAGGACAAGTGGGGGAGCCTGGACCTAAGATAATGGGTGAGAGGAAAAGCAGGCGGGAAACATGGTGTGGTGCCAGCGTGCCAGGCCCACTCAGCTGGCCTCGGGCGACCCTGTCCTTGGGAGGAGGAAGGCAGACCTACGCCATCTTGATGGCTGAATCCTCCACTCCGATCCTTCTCTCTTAGGGCCCTTTTCCGTGTTCATGGAGCCATTAATGAATTCATTCATTCATTCAACAAATATTTATGCAAATCGCATGCCAGTAATACAGCAGCAACTGTTCTGGTGCTAGGCATGCTAGGTCCCTCACATTGCAGTGAGGGAAAGACAGACAATAAAAAAAGCCAACAAATAAACACACCAGGTCATTTTTCTATAGTGTCAAGTGCTCAGAAGAAAATAAGCCCAGGTAATGGTAACGAGATGACCACTGTGGTGGAGGGCACTTGGAATGGGTGGTCAGAGGCGGCATTTGGGTTTAGATTTAAAGAATGAGAAGGAACCAAGCATGCCAAAGTCTAACCTGGAGCAGCAGGGCAGCAAGTGCAAAGGTCCTGAGGCCGGGGTGAGCTTGGCATGTTGGAGGGACAGAAGGGAGGCCAGAGTGACCAGAGGTGTGGGAGAATAGGCGAGATTTGGTTGGAAAGGTGCAGGCCTTGGCAGGGGGTTTATGTTGAAATCTCAGTGTAACGGAGAGCCAGGGAGAGTTTTCAGCAGGGAGGTGTCATGCACTTCCATCTTTGATTTCTTTTCATTGGTCATTCTAGAGTCTTCAGAAACTATCAAGTGCCACCCCCTCCAAGGACTGCAAGAGGCAAGCCTAGAAAACACCAAACCCGTGGCATTTTTTCCCTTTTAAGCAGCCTCCACTGATATTCCTTGGAGCAGCTGTAAGCTAAAACCCAAATGTGGAAACTGTGAAACTTCTCTTTCCGTGATTTATTTCCCAGGGATGGAGGAAATGGGTGGGCATGAGTGGCAGAATATTCCAGGGCAATACTTCTTCCTGGGTCTTGCATTTCCATGGGGAACAACTTCTACTAGGCCAGTGGTTCTCAGTCTTGAGCCTGCATTAGAGCCCCCTGCAGGGCCAATTAAAACAGATTGCTGGGCCCCGCCACCAGAGTTTGATTCAGTATTTCTGGGAGTTGGACCTATAATTTGCATTTCTAAAAGTTCCCAGGTGATATGGATGCTGCTGGTACGAGAACCACAGAAGAATTTGTCTTCTTCACTCTGTGGAGGTGTGACGTGGCTGCCTGCTGAGTTGGAGAAGACAAGCTGACCATACTCAGTTCACCCTCCCTCCCTCTCCACTCCCTCTCCCCCTCCCTCTCCCCCTCCTCCTCCCTCTCTCTGGCTGTGGAGCATATGCAGGTAGCTCTCTAACCAGCTCCTCAGTAATAAAGCTGACATGCTGATCCTCATCTGTCTTTCTCCTGCATCTGCCAATTGATTCTGCACTCGAGAGGGGAATGAGTATATTTATTTACTGGGTTTCCCTCAAATGCCAACAGAGAAGTTGATTCCACAACAATCAACTGGCATTTGGGCCACACAGCAGCGTTGGGACATTATAGTTAGTTTCAGCCTCTACTAAAACATCAATTGTTTGGGGGAAGAAGGTCCAGTTCCTGGGCTGTAAGACTGGAGGTCAGGTCCATGGACGGGGTGAGGTCATCAGGATGATGTCACAAAGGCATTGGAACTCCTGTTTCCTCTCATGTGACCTCTTGTCACACTTCCACAAACAATACCTGCCCTACAGGTGTGCTGGGGAATAAAGGAAATGCCTGGGACACCACTGTCAACGAAGTCTGGTGCATAGCGAGTGTCCTAGGAATGTGGGCCTCTGCCCTGGTCTCTAAGGGAAGGGGCGAAAGCTGAGAACCATACTTAAAAGGTAGTTCAAGCAGGAGAAACAGCCTGGCCGAAGGCCCATAGGGAGCCTTGTGAGTGACCCTGCGGGCTGGCCCTGACCTCGTGTTCAGTGACACGATGAACATTCTGTTAAGAGGTCGTCCCGGGGAGCAGTTGCCTTGCAGCGGCTCTCCCTGCCCAGTGCTCCGTGTCCAGCCCTTTCTCTGCTCTGGCTGGCCGGGTGAGGTTTCTAATACTCCTCCCCTTCAACAGCGAACTGTTTCAGTTGTTGCCCGCACTGAAACTATTTCAGTGGTCGCACCGCCCGTGGCAGTCTACACGGCATCTTCAGACCCTTGTGGCCTTGCCAGTTGCCCCGTCCCTGATGCTCACTGTGGCGGCAGCTGAGACGGCTCCCAGCAATTCCTGCCCCTGATGTTCACACCCTGGGTGACACCCTCCCCTCGGGTGTGGGCTGCACCCGGTGACTCGCTTCTAATGAATGGAACAGGGCCAAAGTGATGGGATGTCACTTCTGATATTAGTCTATAAAAGACTGAGATTTCTCTCTCTGGCTCTTCTCTCTTGCTTGCTTGAAGCGAACTGACATGTTGAAAGCCACCCTATGGAGAGGCTCATGTGGCCAGGAACTGAGGGTGGCTTCTGGCCAACACCCAGGGAAGAACTGAGGCCCGCAGTCCAACAGCCTGCGAGGAACTGAATCCTGCCAACACCTGCGAGTGAGCTTGGAAGTGGACCATTCCCCGGTGAGCACCGTCACTGCAGACTGTGACAGGCCCAGCCAACCTGCACCCGGTTCCTGACCCACAGAAACGCATGCACTGTCGTCTCCTACCACTGAGGCTTTAGGTAAAGTGCTACAAACTGAAATAATGAATACAGATTTTGGTATCAAGAGAGGAATAGTGCCATGACATTTACCTAAAAACCAGGAGTTGGGCAGAGGCTGGGAGTATTCCGAGGAGCTTGTTAGAGAACTTCTCAATTGCCTCAAAGAGACTATTGGTAGAAATCTGGACTTTGAGGTGGCTGCCGGTGGGGAATCAAAAGGAAAGAGGAATATGTTATTGGAAACTGGAGTGTGTTATTAGTCTGTTTTCTGTTGCTTATAACAGAATGCCTGGGATTGGGCAATTTATAAAGAAAGTGAATTTATTTCCTGTAGTTGTGGAGGCTGAGAAGTCCAAGGTCGAAGGGCTGCATCTGGGAGGGCCTTCTTGCTGGCGGGGACTCTCTGCAGAGTCCCGAAGCAGCGCACATCGCACGTTGGGGGGGGGGGCTGCGTGTGCTAACGTGCCTGCTGGGGTCTCTCTTCTGCTTCTTACAAAGCCACCAGTTCCGTTCCCATAATAACTCATCAATCCAGGATGGGTTGGTCCATTCGTGAAGGCAAAGCTCTCACGATCCAGTCGCCTCTTAAAGGCCCCACCTCTCAGTACCGCTCCATTGGGGATTAAGTTTCCAACACATGAAATTTGGGGGACACATCCCGACCACAGCATGGAGGCAGGGCATCCCTGTTAGGCGGCACTATTCTAGCTTAGTGACATTGTCGTCTGTAGTTACATGGAAGGCAGGATATGGGCCTAATAAATCTAATGATCTAGCTATGGACACGTCCAAGTGAAGTGTTTAATGTGATTTCTTCTTGCAGCTTATGTGAGAAGAGAAGAAAAACTGTTAAACAAAAGGATCCAGGAACTGATAGTTTTGAAAAGTCTCAGCTTCCCAAGACAGTCAAAGATGCTAAAATTAAGAAATGGCCTTTGAGCACTGTCAAGAAACAGTGGTTCGGAGAGAAGGAGTGACGGGCCTTCGGTTAAGACCTCAGAAAGACCCAAGGATCGTGGTATTATTCCGTCACACAAAGGCCCTTTAAAGAGGTTAGGATAGGCCTTGCAGATCCTGAGATCAAACACTGGGGACTGTGGGAAGCACAGGCCTGTGCGTCGGCCATGTTCGCAGGTTTTAGCAGGAGGCCCAGGTTGAGAAGGGTTCAGTTCAAAGAAATTTGTGGGTGTGGCTTTTGTGTAACAGGGAGAATCTCAGTGTGATTTCCAGAAGATCTACAAAGTTTTGGGGAAAACTATTATCAGAAGAAACACTGACAGCTGGGACAGAATGGAACAGAGATAGTACAAAGTAAAACGAGGCCACTGGACCCCCAAAATTCTCAGCAGGAAGCAGGCAGAGAAAACAAATCAGCTTCAAACACATGCTTCCTCTCATGAAGAAGGAAGGGTGACTTAAAGCTTAGAAGGTGGAGCTAAGAGTGGTGGAGAATTATTCCCAGGCTTTGAAATCTAATCAAGAAAATGTCACCATTTTCCTGGCTGAATTTCAAAACTGTTATGGACCACTAATTCTTTGTGCCTCACATTCCTCCCACCCCCTTTGAGTAGGAATGTCTATAGCCAAATGCCTATCCCACCATTGTATGTTTGGCATGTAGGGGCAGATAATTTATCTCTATAGTTTTGCAGATCACCAGATCCAAAGTAAGAATATTCTAGAACCTGTACTTAAGGAAACATAGCCAAGAGCCTCATCCATGCCTGAAGCTGATTTAGATGATGAGATTCTAGACTTTCAGCTGATGCTATCATGGGAAAAGACATTTGGAAACCTTGGGAAGGAGTGATTGTATTTGCATGTGGAAGGGACACACATCACTGGGGGCCACAGGGCAGATTGTGGTAGGCAGCTCCAGAAACGACTCTGGAATTCATGCACTTGTGCAATCTCCTCCTCTTATGTGTGGGCTGGACCTAGCAAGTTGCCTCTAACAAACAGAATACATAAAAAAATGATGGGGTGGAGATAACATGACTCTTGTGATAACAGGTTATAAAAGACAGTCACTTCTGTCTTATCCTTTCTCTGGGGTTCTCTCTGGCTTGCTCTGATGAAGAAAGCAGTCGTGTTCAAAGCTGCCCTATGAAAAGGAACTCAGGGCTGTCTCTAGTCAATAGCACCGACGAACTGAATCCTGCAAACAACCATGTGAATAAGCTTGGAAACCAATCCTTTCCCGCTGAGCTCTGAGATCAATGCAGCCCAGGTGCACACTTTGATTACAGCCTTATGAGAAGCCCTAAGCCAGAGAACCCAGCAAAGCCACACCTAGAATCCTAATGCACAGAAAGTATGAGCTAATGACTGTTGTTTCAAGCCACTAGGTTTGGGGATACCATGTGACACAGCAATAGATATCCAATACGCCCACCCTAAAGTCCTACTATGCCATATTTCCCCCAGAAACACTACCCTCTCCTCCCTCTTCCCAGGGCCTTTGCACATGCTACTCCTGGCTGGGGTCATCCTTCCCACCCCTTAGGTCTGGTAAACTTCCACCTACAGGACTTAGATCAGGTATTCCTTCCTCTAGGAAGCTTCTTTGACCCTTTCATCCCTTCTGTATTCCCATAACGGCTTAGGTAAGTCCATACGTTGTCATCCCAACAACAGCACATTATAGCTATTGTTTTTCTCCATAACTGGTTGAGGAGGGCAAGGACCTTGCCGTGTTCCTCCTCAGATCTAACATAATGCTTCACATAGAGTAAAACAATAATAGCAAACTTTTATTGAATGCCTATACCACACCTGGTACTGTTTAAAGCAATTTAATGTAATTATCTTACTTAATAAAGAAATCCAATGAGGTAGGTGCTTTAAACACCCTGTTTTACAAACTTGAACACCAGGTTAAGTGCTCAGGTCATGCTTGCTGGAAACTGAACAACTGAATCAGGAGTGGAATCCTGCTCTGTCCTGTGCCTGGCAGTGGTCGGTCCCCCTTCGCTCAGGAACTCTTTGCAAACTCCAGAGTTGGACCAGAAGGTCTCCTGGGCACCTGGTCCCACACTCTGCTTGACTGGTTACATAATTTGGTATTTCCAGAGAAATACCTGGCCCCATCCCTTTGTGCCTCCAAGGGTAGGCTTGGCTGGCACCCAGAGAGTTTGACGGGCACCAGAAACCACACCTCCAGCTTTTTGCTCGCAGCTGTGCCTCTGGCTTGCAGACAGAATGAGCATTTTCCTCTCCTCACACCCTGTCATTATAAACCACGTAAATTCCTCGATACCCATGTTCAAACGAACAGATGCGGCTCTGTATTTTTAATGCATTATCTGCAATTAGCAGCAGTGGGCATGGAAGAACTCTGCAGTCCCCAGGGCTACCCCTCGCCGATGCAGCTGCGAGTACATTTGTGCTGAGGAATCTGGCCAGGCTCCTCTGGCCCACACAGCCCTGGCAAGTGGGTGAGGGAACTTCCATGTGCACTGTCAACTCTGCCAAGGAGTGGGACAGGGCTGCTGACACCTGATCATCGCTCCACTGCTAACCTGGCCCCACTTCCACCCTTCTGTGCTATCTAAACACCCTGGGAGGATATCCTCCATGGGCAACCCCCAAGACAGGGCAAGCAGCAGCCCCCAATGTCATGGCCTAAAAAGGTGTTCATAGGTGTGAGGTCTATAGTGTGCAATAAAGATCTATAAAATGCAAAAGAGGGCATCTGCATGGACTTCAGAAAAGAAGGGGGCTGGCAAGTGAGAGTAAGTGGGTGCTCTACAGCTCTGTCCAAAGGAGAAGGGCATTTTTAAAATAAATATAATATTAATAACTAGCATGTACTGGGCACTTACTTGTACCAGGCCCTGCTTCTAAGTGCTTTCCAGGCATCCTCACATATAATGCTAGAGGCAGCCTCCAGCCAAAGACCACGAGGAATCTATCTGCCGTTGAATGAAGTTGGGTGCATTAACTGGTGGCAGTAAGGGACAATCCACACCACAAGGGACTGTGAAGTGCCTCAGTAAGAAGGTGCTGGAAGGAATTTATTGTAGGGTTTGGGTGTGTCTTAGGTGATCTGGGGGAGGGCTCAAGGAAGCAGAGCTTTGCTCTGGATTCAATACTGTCTGGAAGTTGGTGTAATTCTATGATTGGGTACTCAGTACATTTTATCTAGGAGGCAGGAAAAATGAAGCAAGACAAGAGTTGTAATTGGCCAAGAAGCTGCCATCACTCACGTTAGCCAAGATGTGGAGGGAGAGGGTTATTAGATCATTTTTGGTTTTGAATAATGTTCTTGTTTCTGTCTGAGTTCAGACATGATTTTGAAATGGTCTTATTTTTGTCTTAATCCATCACGGTCCTAGAGTGGCCTCGTCTGGCGTTGACATTCGGTGAGATTATTTATGGCCGACAGGAGAACCCCAAGGCCTAGGTGTGGGTGCCGGGGCGGCGCCCGGCAGCACGAGGCCTGAGAGAGCCAGGCCAGTTCCAGCCATCGGGAGCTGCTCTCCTCCTTCCCAGCAGCCTCCATCACTGTGCCAGTTTACGGAAATAAAGAAATTGAGGCTCAGAGAGGTAAAGGAACGTGCCTGAGTGTTCTCACAGCTAGGAGGCGGTGCCGAGATTCCAGGGTCACTGAAACTCCAGTGAGCACCAAGAGACACAGCAGAGGGACTGGAGGGGAAAGGCTGGAAACCAGGCTGACCAGCAGGGCAACTGGTCACAGTGGAGCAAAAGAAACCACACAGGGTTTCGTCTTAGGAATCTGTCCCTGCTGTGTGGCCCTGGGCAATTTTATTGAACAGCAGAGATTCCATTTCTTCCTCTGCATAATGGGAACACAGAAAGCTACCCCCCAGGGTTATTCTGAGAGTCAAATGAGAAGACAAAGTACAAAGCACCTATGCCACACCTGGGAGACAGATGCCATTCTGAGCACTTACTGCATGCCACATACTGTTCTAAGAACCTCACATGTACTGACTCATCTAATATTCACAGCAACCCCATGAGGCAGATTCTATTACAACTTCCAGCTTGCAGGTAAGAAGGAGGCACAGAGAGGTTAAGCAACTTGTCTGAGGTCACATAGCTATCAAGCAGCAGAACTCAGGCATCCTGGCTCTAGCATCCTCACTGTACCAGCTACAGGGTCATTGCACCTTCCCATGCCTTGCTACTCCAAATCATGAGCTTCAAGACTCTACTCCTATTTTGATGGTGATTTAATGCTCTGGAACTCCCCAGGCCCCAGACTTTTGCTTGCAAATGGGTCTAAGCTGCTTGTTTGGCTCTGGTTCAGAGAGCATTCATTTCCTTTAAGAAGGTCAAAACAATCTGGGCATGACAGATAATACAGATTCAAGCTGCTGCAGTCGATAGATCAAATAAAATGTAGTATTGCCTTGCTGGTATTTCTACACCTTTCAGGAGGTTATAAAGTCAGAGAAAAGCACTGGGAAACGAGTAGAAGCCAGAGAGGGAGGAGAACGAGCCAGGGCTGCGGCACAGGCCCTCTTTTGGCAGGACTGATGTGTGGGCAGGAGGCAAATGGCTGCCTGGGAGGAAATGGGCCAGACTCGGCCTGTCTCTGTCGCTCTTGCAATGGCAGAAAGCTGTCCGGGCGGCCATGGCGCCCAGCCCAAGGCTGACTCAGCATCGCCTCTTCCTAACCTGTTGTGTGGGTGTGTAGGTAGGTTGTGTCACAAGTTCTGGGAGAATGAGAGGCCTGGACACCAGTAACCAAGGTCCTGTATGCCCCTGAGCCCCTCCAGTCCCCCTGAGCCCCTCCAGTCCCCCTGAGCCCCTCCAGTCCCCAGCCTGTCACTACTCGGGGGAGACACAGGCCTGGAACTCACATCCATATTGTCTCGACTGTTTGGTGCAATCCCAGATCCCTGCCATCAACCTTTGTGAGGCTCATCTGTTCTTAATTATATCTCTAAATCCCAAGGCATTACAACTCTGAGAATTTGGGAAATTTAGCTGCTTAGAGGATTCACAATAATCACAGAAATCCCTGGTATTTACAGAGCTCCCTTTTGCAGACTGTGAAAGCCAGCTAGACAACACTGTAGTGGGGAGGACACCCTGAAATGGCTCTCGAGTCCTCTCCACTGAGCGCCAGGCCTTTCGTCTGTATTATTTTGTTTAGCTCAAGGGGTTGGATGAAAAGAATATTTTTCTCCATCCTCCTGAGGAAGACTAAGAGAAGAGAGAGGGGTTAAGCGAATGGAGAAGACATGTCCCAGGTTGCCTGCCAAGCCCCTGCTCCCTTCTCATGACTGCCCCGCTCCCTTACCCCCAGATGCCCCAATCCTTGCTGAAGATCTGGGAGCCTGCAGCTGTGCCGGCACCAGCTGAGCCTGCCCGGTCCTCGCAGCAGCTGATGGGACAAGTAGCCGATACTTGACGAATGAGCGGAGCCAATCAGAGTCTCTCTCTTGATAATCTGAATTGAGACATGTAGACATTGGGAGTCAGTTGGGTCCCTAGAGTCAGAAGGGCAGGCAGACTCGGAGACCAGAGGGACCATTTGGGACTCTGTGTACTACTTGAGAGTTGCTGTCCAGCACTTTCCGTTCCATGTATTGGTTCACTAAACCTTCTGATTCCCAAGCTGGGAGTCAGCCCCGAGACATTACCGCATGAAGATAAGGCGTTGGAAATAAAGGCAGACTCCTGCTTTGTTTTCTTGGACGCAACATGCTTTCCCTTCAGCTTCAGCTGGGGATGAGGCCAGCGCCCCATGAGATGTGAGCAACCATTCTTCCCCTGTAGTGGGGACCGACAACATCACAGGCCAGTGGGGGACCAGCATGTGGTCCATTCCAGGGACCCCTGCTGACTTTTATCAGATGCCAACACTGGCCTCCTCCGAGCTGCCGGGGTGTGGGGCACAGCTGCCCCTGACCTCGCCAGCTTAAAGGAGAAGGACTGAGCAAAGGCTCTTCAAAGGAGCCATTGTCATGACACGGCACAGCCATCTGCTCCCCCCACTGCTCTGAGAGCAGCAGCAGCAGCAGAGGCTGAGAGCAGCAGACAGAGGTCCAGGGAGCACAATTCGATGAGCAGCCCTCATTGATCCGTTTACCTGCTTGACGGCTGGCCAAAGTCTGTGTTTGAAAGATACCCATGGAAGGTCAGAACTGGAAGGACACCATAGGGAGGCCCCAGGACAGCCCGGGATTGTCACAAATTGTAAAAGCGAGCCCCAAAGACGCTACTGAGATGTGACCTTTCCGATTTCAATCAAGGGAATCCAGACAGCTGCCATTGTTTATGGGACAGCCTTGGGGAGGAGGCATTGTTGTGTTTTGTACTTCAATTTGCCACAGGGAGGAAAGCAAAGAGAACATATATTTATGTGAGCACATAGGACTGAATCATAAGCTCTTTTGAACTAAAAGAAAAAGCACATTCTCACCACTGAGGTAATAATATGTTGTCACTAATTCAGAACCCCCACTGTCCCTGCTCATGGGACACAGACCAGCACGATCAAAGAGTTCTCTCGGCCGGAGGTTCCAAATGGAGTGTGTGAGACAGTGGCTTCTGTGATGCCAGGTTTTGCCCAGCCCTTACTTAGCCACATATTTCAGGGCCACTCTGCCCTGCGCCAGTGACAATGAGACTCCAGCAGTCAATTCATCACGAACCTCTTTCACGAACCCCCTCCTGTCAAGTGGATTCTGGAAATAGTCTTTTGCACTCCCCCACCCCCATCTAAGGTGCCACAAGCCATGGGATTCAGTCCCTGGAGTCCGTGCAGCCTTGGATGTCAAGCACTCCACCCCAGTGTGGCCCATCTACCTGACCGGTCTGCCCTGGTCTCTGGTCCCCAGGCTTGCCCCCACAGCGGCCGGCTGGGAGCCTGGTGAAGCTCCTTCTGGATGGCTGAGCTTTGGGCCCATTTTCTCAAGGGTTGGGATTCTTCCTCCCCATTTCTATCAACCCACAAGTGTCCCTGACCTGAAAGTCACACAAGCACCTGAGTCACCTGCCTATCTTGCTCCCTTAGACTTAGCCTTATGAAAAATGCCGGCCCAGGTGAGGGTAGTCTGCCTTAGTAGCCTGGATGGCTGACACTGAGGGTTGGTCTGTCTCCAGCTCCTGCTCTAACCAGCATTGCCATAATCATGAGCGTTGGCTGTAGAGGAAGAAAGAACCAGCTTTGCATTCTGTCCAGACGGCTAACTGTATGAACCTGGGCAAGTTAGCTAACCCCATTCTTCTGAGCCCCATTTTCGTCACCTAGGTAAAGGGTATATTGAAACTAATTCAACATGACTGACATAGAGCAAATGAGAGAATAAATGAGAAAATGTATATAAAGAACTTAGCATAGAGCAGGGGTCCTCAAACTTTTTAAACAGGGGACCAGTTCACTGTCCCTCAGACCGCTGGAGGGCCGGACTATAGTTAAAAAAAAAAAAAAACTATGAACAAATTCCTATGCATACTGCACATATCGTATTTTGAAGTAAAAAAACAAATGGGCAAAAACACCCGCATGTGGCCTACGGGCCATAGTTTGGGGACGCCTGGCATAGAGCATCATCTCTAATATTAATATCTAACATTCATTGAGAGCTTATAATACTGAATTCTGTGCAATAATCTTCTGATATCCTATTATTCCAAATTTTTAAATGAGACACCTGAGGCTTGAAAAGCTCAGTAAATTGCTCAAGGTCACAGCTGGTCAGTGGTTGAGCAAGCACTGATTGTGACCTCACGGAGAACAAAAATTATGATTCATTTACTTTAATGTCATAGTATAATGCCTATTATATACTAGGCACTCAGGAGATGTGTGTTGAATGAATGCCTGGATCACAAGTCAATGTTCCTTTGAATAACAGGAGCTCAGCTCTATTAACTTATTGTTTCTCTCTTTTTTTTTTCTGAGGTGGGGGAGTGGTACTGAGTTGTTGTTTTATTCCTGCCAACATTTGTGTTCTTATCCCTAGTATAGCTATTACTAGATCTTTTAATGCATTCAAACTTTCTATTTGAATGAATACATTTCCATACCACCTACTCTTTAATCAGAGATTAAGAGATCTTAACTCACAGATTCAGCACTTTGGACAGAGCTAGGATTTTTGAGCTAATGTGTAGTCAGTATTGGATTTGCATTTTAAAACTATTTACATTAAATGTGTGACCCACATATGAAAAAATACTACATTCTCCACTTCTGGCTCAGTGGTTCTGGCTCTCTCTTCCTTCTCATAGTCTATGAGATGAGAAAAGATTTCCATAAAGATTTTATGAGTCCAAGAGAAACATTACTCACACAGGATTTATTTCAAAGGCATCATTCTGAAGCTGTGGCACGTTGTTTAAAGGGGAAGCAAAGCTCATATTGTTGGAATTCTTATACTCAAATGAAGTCCAAATTTTGCAGAACATCCTCTTAATGCCTACCAGGTGAACAACTTCTTCAATTTGGTTCAAATCAGCAGACTATAAAGTGTTTTCAGTGTCTCTGGGCTCATACTTGAAATCAGTGAAAAGCAACAATAAGAATATATTTTCCTCATTCGCAGTAAGACAAGGAGAAAGGTAATTACTGTATTGATACTTTCAGACCTTCATACTCTAGGACAAAAATATATTTTTGATGCCCATTGTGTGCCAGGCAGTGGGCTGAACACTGCGAGGCAAACAAGGCACATTTTCAGCCCTTAATGACCTCACTGTCTGGTAGGGGAGAGACATGTACCTATGTGCGACACACTATGCAGTGAGACAAGGGTTATGAAAGAAACAGATCCAAGAGGCTGTCAGTCCGAAACTCATTCCAGAATTGTGCGGGATGTCTATTGCCTTTTGTCTGGTGGACATACTCGTAATCATTTTTCTGGAACTCTCCTCTATGAATCCTTTCCTGACTCTCCAAGACAGAGTTAGTGTTCCCTCCTTGGTGTTCTCACAAAACCTTGGAGAAAGGTAAAGTGAGAATGACAGACACGAGATAAGTAATTATTGAGTATATATAAAATGTTCTACAGGAGGAAAGGGCAGGAAACAACTGTCAAGGAAGAGGTAGAGAAGCCTGAAATAGTTCTTGAAAATGAGGAGAAGGTCATTTTGGCTGGAGAAGGCAGGCAGGATAAAGGCATGGCAGTGTGAATGGTTATAACGTGTACATAGAATGGCAAGTAGCTTGGGGTGGATACGGCAAGTGTAAGGGACATGATGACGGAGAAGATGAAGGTGCTGAGTTAGGATAGGGTCAGTTTGTGAAAATCCTTTGCTAGGAAGTTTGTTCTTCACCCTGTAGGTAGTGGGAGCTATTTAAATACATTTTAACTTTTCCTGATTTTCTTTTTGGTACCCAGGAAGTAATATATGCTTGTTGTGAAACTTTTAGAAAATACAAAAGAACATGAAGAAAATGCATTAATAGTATGTACTCAGTTTATACAACATATTCAGTTCTGTATACTGATTTTTCACTTACTATCATATATTACGAATTTTCCCATTTCTTTCAATATTCTTTAGAAGTACAATTTTCATTTGCCACCTTTTGTATCAGCCATATGCACCACAGTTTATTAAGCCATTAATGTTGAACATATGCTGTTTTCTTTTTCCCGCTATAATAAATAACACTACAGTGAACATCCTTGTACATATCATTTGACACTAACATCTCATTATTTCCTAGGTATAAATTCCCAAAAATGATATCCACATTTTACATTTTAATCATTACCTTGAAATTATCTTCCAAAAAGGCTGCGCCAATTTGTAATCCCACCAACAGGGCACGAGGCTCAGAGAAGTTCAATGACTTGCGTGAGATTAAATAGCTCGTGAGTGGAGGGCTGGGAGTTAACTGTGGGCGCAGGTACCCACGGGGCTGTGGCAGAACTTCGGTGGGGAGACGGCGAGTGGGGTGGCCAGAGGTAATTGAGTCTGGAGGACTGAAACTGACCCGGGCAAGGATGGACGGTCTAATGAGACAGCTTCAAAAGACAGGCTGTCAACGGACAACACTTGTAATTTCACGCTCTCCCTAAAGCTGCCTATGTCATGACTCTTCCCGCTTCAGAATCTTCAGACCAAAGAGAAATGAGACGTGTCTACTTTTCTCTTGACTGTTATTCCTTTGTAGGCTCAGGCATCAGGCTGGCATTAGCGGGAAAAGCACATGTGAACACTTGCCTGTTCTTCTGAAATTTGGTTCAAGGAGGATTCCCCATTAATGCTCTGGGTTCGCTGAAGAGTCAACATGGGCATCTGTTCCCATCGGCCGTATAGGAAATTGGAGGCACCCCTCTCTCTGAGGTCGCAGCGTGTTTTCTCAGTTGTCTCATAATTAGGACATGAGTCAGTAAAGAATGAAAGATTTAGGATCCACAGAGCTCTCAATCCTCATAACTTGAAACACTAACTAGCTTCTTTCCCCCTTTCCTTCCTCCCTTCCTTCCATTCTTCCTTCTTTCCTTCATCCCTTTCTTCCTTTCATGGCCACAAATGCAATAACATAAGTCTAGGGCCAGCATCAGATCCAAACTCAGGGAGTCAACTCATCAAAACACCATGTCTTAGACATCACAGACTTCAAGGGAATTCAGTCGTGTGCTCTGGTCTGCTCCATAAATTCCCTCTACCTCGCTTCCAATAGTGTCTGTCCAGCCCCACCTGGACACATCCAGTCATCTCCCCAGGAAGCCATTCTATTCTACCAGGAAGATCTTTGTGCTGAGTCAAGGTTTGGATCCTGCAACTAGCTGTTGGTTCAGTTTCTGCCAGTTATCTAAATCTTTTTCCATAAGACTTTTAACTACCTGAAAATAGGTGCCATTTTCCTCTTAGTTGGTGCATAAATGTCTTAGGCTTAGAAATTCTGAGTCTGCTAGTAACCAGCTCTGTGTCTTAGTCACTAAACATCTCTGAGCCTCAGACTAGTTCTCGGACCACAAGTGAGGATGTATTCACCTCACGGGAAAGTAGGGAGGATGAAATGGAATGTCAGTGGTGTGACAGATGGGGGTGGTCACCAGAGGTTGGGGGTCCTCTCACAATTGCCTTTTTTCTAAATCAGTGTTTCTTAAAGGTGGTCTCTGACCTGTTGCAACAAGATGGCCAAGAGTGAGTATTTAAAATGTAGATTTCTGGATCATACCCCTAATCTACTGAGCTATGTTCTGTGTGAGTGGTATCTGGAAACTTCTATATGTTTAGTTCAGAGCAGTATCTATGGTGCCAAGAAGTTGGAAGGCCTTAACACATACAGGAGCTTTCCAAAATTTCTGGGGTGAGGGGGTCCAGCATCAAGGACTTATGTGATCCCCGGAACACATGCCTTGAACTGGGAAACCAGGCCCCACTTTCAGGCTGCCTCGCTCTTTTGCTTGCTGTCAGATGGAAGCCTTCCCTGCTTATGGGATCTGCAGTGTGGAACTGGGCGGGGATTGGGAAAGGCTCTTGCAGATGAGGGCTCTTCAATAAGAAAGAGGCAGCCTCGGATGGGGAAGAAGCAGGACAGGGCAGGGGCTCGTGGGCCAGTCTGGCAGATGTGAATTCCAGGCACACTTTAGGCCGGGCAGGGAGCTGGAGGGCCTTCTGTGACTCCAACGGACACGGTGGACAACAGAATGCCCAGGCTTTTCCTGGACACAATGGATGTCAGTGCAGCCAGCTCCAGGCCCACCCTCTGGTGGAGCTGGGTCTCCCAAGAAGCCCTAACACTCTAATTTGCCCTGCGTGTCCTCTTGTCCTCTCATGCTCCTCTTTCCCTGTTGTCTCCCAGTTGTAAGCTCTCTTCTTGTACCCAATTCTATGCTGATGGCTCCCAAACATCTATTTATAACCCACGCTGCTTCCCCAAACTTCAGATTCTTACATCCATTGACCTCAGGTATCCCATGGGCATCTGAAACTTAAGATGCCTTTTCCCCCTCCTGCCATCCCACCCATCATTTACCCACACTAAGAGCTGCCAGCCATCTCATTCCTCCTCCTTTGCCCCTCAGGTTTGCTGGGTCACTAACCAAATGGTGCTGTTTTTATGTTCTTTGAGTCTCTTAAACCTCCCCCTCCTCTCATTCTCCACTGCTACTGTCTGTGTTAAGCCAGACCTCATCGTACCTCGCCTGGGCTACGGCAGCACAGAGCAGCTCGTGTCTGTGCCTGCACCCACCCCCCATCCTGCTCTCTGGCAGCAGCCAGAGTGGTCTTTCAAAAATGCAAAGGTGATCATGTCACCTCCCTGCCGTAAACCTTTCAGTGGCTCCCTACTGCCCTCTGAATAAAATACAAACAATCTGGTCGACATCTCTCTCTTCAACCTCATCTGCTCTCAGTTTTCCACATCCTTCAGCTACCTTCGTGAGCACAGAACCTGGTGGGAAATGCCCCCTTCTTCTAGGACCCTGGGGTGACCGACCCCCTTAAAGATCATGTTTTCTGATTTCTGTCTCTGCCCTTTCCTTATTGTCACTGCCCCCCACCCACCTCACTATCCAATTCAGCATGGACAGGGGAGACAGGCAGAGAAGAGCAATTGTTGTAATTACTACCAAAGCCTGTGTGCTCTTACTGTGCCTTGCCCATTTGCAGGGTTTACATTAATTTTCTCATTTTAATTCTCACAGTATCCCCAAGGGACAGAGCCAGATGAAGAACTAGAGACCCAGAGAGGTTAAATAACTTGCCCAAGGTCATGCATCAGTATGAGCAGTACAGACGATTCTTAAGTCCAGATTGTTTGCCTTCTGAGACATATCAGAAAACTGCATCAAAGAACACGCATAACTCAGATCTCTTTCCGATGTTCTATGCAGAAAAAACTACCCAGCTTGAACAGAAGCCCCTTAAGATATACTATCCTCAAAAACCTAAGTGCTTAGCCTGGCTTATGGAGGAGGTACTGTTATCTACCACAAAATGATTAGGACAACAATGAAGTTAAATCCCAGCCACTGCCACAGAATATCTGCCTCTGAATTCAATTTGGTTCAATTCAATCCAATTTAATTCAGTGCAGTTATCAAGTGTCCACCATGCAGCCCATAAAGACTGGCCATGGAGGGTCCAGCGAGAAAGGCAGAGGCCCCTCTTGGAAAGTCACAACTAACTCAGGCATGGGGTACCAGATGAGAAGTCTGGAATGGGAGTGCTGGGAACCAGGCTTCAAGAGGGTTCAAGGCAGGAGTCTTGTGGTTGGCCCTGGAGCACGTAGGAGGAGAAAAATTTGCCAAATTCTTGTGCCAGTCCCTGGTCAATGACAAATTTTGCAATTTTCCTAATTAGAATCGTGAATTCTATGCCCGTATTTCTTACAAGATGTGTGTATAGAGAAAGATCCTGCCATTTATAGTCTAATAGGTATTCTCTTGGGCTCTTGTGACAGAGGAATTGGCTCTGCTATTTCCCAACGGAGTCACCTTGAGCAAGCTATTTTAACTTTCTGAGCCTCAGTTTCCTTATCTGTAAAAGGGGAATGAAAATAATCCCTGCCTCATAGGGTTGTTGACAGGGTTAAGAGAGATTACGCATATCAAGTGCTTAGCACAGCCCCAAGTGCCTTACAAGGAGTGTAAAAAGTGTAAGCAAATACAATTCTTATTCTGGACTGGTTAGCTTGAAACAGATCATAATGAAAACTCCAATATCTAGCCTGGTTGCTGATGCTTAGTAACATGTGTCTTGAATTAAGGAATGCTCGTGTGGAATGCATGACTTAGGAGTGACAGCTGGAGGGTCTGGGATGCTGAGCTGAAGGTTTAGACTGTACCCCATGGGAGACAGGAGTCATCGAAGGGTTTTCAGCAGGGAAATGGCATGGCCAGATATGGGTGTCTGGAACAATTACTCTGGGCCAAAATAGAGGATGAGCAGGAGGGAGAAATTCTGGAGATGAGTGTTCTAGGGGTGAGGGCACCTGAGCAAGGTCAGGGGTACTGGGGTTACAGAGAAAGGGACAGATTGTCGAGCCCTGCATGTGGCAGAACTGGCAGGATTTGGCAACCAAGAGCCGGGAGCAGATGACAACTGCCCTGCTCTATGTGATGTTGACAAAAGAGACAATGCAGTTAGCCAATCAGGGGAGAAGCCGAGGCCTCCCTGGAAGTCCCTGATTTCGCGGGGGATGCTGATCTTGTTGTCTGTGCTCTTCCCCGGCAGAGCCACCAAGCAGAGGTGGCTGCGGGGTTCATGAGTTGCCTGCCCACAGAGCAGGGCACAGCTTATTATGGGAAATTCCTTCATATAACAGGTCTCGGATCTTACAGCCGGGGCCAGCAGCCGGCCGCGGGGAAGGGCTTCCCCTTGGCAGCCAGGCCTCAGCTAAGGGACAGAAGTCATTCCTAATTGCAGCATGTTTTTCAGGGAAAGTCTCCAAAGCTGCTTAGAAAATAAAAACCTCTCAAAGCAGTCCAAATAAAGGGAAAGTGATTCTCACTTGTTTAGAGCTACTTTGTGTTTAGCACCATCACCAATTGGTTGTTATTCAGCCTTCAGCACGGCTGCAGAAAGAATCAGCTGCACGTTTTACAGATAGGGAAACTGAGGCTCAGAGAGCTTTTTCTTTCAAATACGACTTTTTTTCCGGGGGGAGGGGCGGGGAGGAACCAAAATTCAAACCCAACTCCCTGACTCCAAAGCCCATTTTCTTCCCTCTATGACATATTTCATAATCTTTAATTTTAAAAGTCCCATTTCTTCCAACACTCACATTCTGTGGCAGTGTAAAATGATGGAATGCTTTTAGAAAGCAATTTGGCAATAAGAATCAAGAATCTTAAAAAATATTCATTCTGGGAATTGCTCCTAAAGAAATAATCATAAATTCAGGGGGAAAAAAAGCTTCACACACAAAACTGTTCTTTACAGCAATATTTAGAACATAAACAACTAGAAACAGTCTAAATGTCCACAGAAAGAGGAATGGTTAAGTACATTGTGATATATCCACTTAATGGGATATTTTGAGGCCAAGGGTTGATAACCACAGAGCAAATGCTAACGTTATTAGTGCAAAATAATCAGGATGCAAAATTATTCGTAGCATCATCCAGCGATGGTGCCATGGAGCCACTGGGTTTCCATTCTGGACACTTTACGATGGCCCCTTCCAAATCACACCAGATTAAAAGAAATAACACTATTCAATATGGACAATATATGATTTTTTAATTTTATATAATGTGAGACTAAAAACATCTCTAGAACTAATTTTGCTGTTTTCATTGATTTGTAATGTAGAATTTAGTAAAAACTACAGTTGCCTTTAATTTCTTCTGCAGAAATCTTGGAGCTGCCAAACCTATCACTCTTTAATACAGTTCTGGAGGCACTGGCTAGGTAAGAAGCCAAAAAGAAAAAGAAAACAAGCATGCATATGGGAAAAGAAGAAACAAAATGACATTACTCTCAGCTAATATGATTGTCTAATCTAGAAAATCTAAAATAATCAACTTTAAAACTATTAGAGCTAATGAGAGAGTTCAGTAAGATGGCTGATGACAAAAGAAAAGCACGAAAATCGATAGCTTTCTTATTTACCAGCAATAAACCATTAGCAAATGCAATGGCAAATTGATCCCATTCACAATAATAATAAAAACTATGGCTACCTAGCAAAAAAATCTAACAAAAATTTCTGTCGCCTATATGATGAAAACTAAAATTTTATTAAAAATCATAAAAAAGACCTAAAAAATGAGCAACATACCATGGTCCAGGATAGGAAAAGTCACAATTGTGAAAATGGCAGTTCTCTCCAAATTAGTCTATGATTTCAGTGAAATTCCAACCAAAATCACAATAGGATTTCTTTGGGAGGGACATCCGAAAAACTTATTTTAAAATTCATCTGGAAAAGTAAATGCACAAGAATTGCCAACAGAATGTTTTAAAAATGATATTAATGAAGGTCTTTTCCCACTTAAAAATTATTATAAAGCTATGGCAAAGTTCAAATGATACAATTATGGCACAGAAATAGAATAATGGAGAAATGAAACAGAAGAGAAAGTCCAGACACAAAACCATGAATAAAATTGAACTTAGTTTATGATAAAAGGGCTATTTTGAATCAGAAAGGACAGGTTTGGGAATAATTCATTATTCTTTTGGAACTAAAATAAAGCTAGACCTGTAGCTCTCACCTGGTACAAAAATATAATTCAGATAGATTAAAACGCTAAGTGTAGAATATAAAACCCTTAGAGTTCTGGAAGAAATAGAGAAGGCCATAATCTCCAAGTAGGGAGGTATTCCTAACCAAGACATAAAATTCAGGAGTTTTATGTGATTAAATCAGGAGACCAACTGATTTGATCACATAAAAAATTTAAAATTTCTGCTGTGAGGAAGAATAAAGCAAAGCTAAAAGACATGTTACTGACTGATAAAACTATTTTACAGTATGTCTTAATTCTAATATTAATATTCAAAATATACAAAAAACACATGCAACCCAATAGAAAAATGGGCAGAGAAGATGAATAGATAATTAACAGAATAAAATAGAAATGACCATAAATACATGAAGAGATTATTAACTACACTAATAATTGGAGGAATAGAAATCAAAAGAAGAATGAGCTGTTATTTTTCACCCATTGAGATGGATAAAAATAACAAAACTTTTATTTGGAAAGGATGTGGAGAAACAGCTAGTCTCAGACATGGGTGATGGAAATGTTAAATTGGCACAGTCTTTTTGGAGTACACTTTAGCAGAATCTAAATTTAAAAATAACATATACTTTGACCCAGAAATTCCACTTTAAGGAAGCTATGCTATTAATGCTCCTATGTGCACTAGGATATACTCATACTGGTATTAACTAATAGTTTGAAATGGTGAAAAATATAATTATTAGGCAGTTGTTAAAAAAAATAATGAGGCAGATATATACACTGATATTGAAAAATATCTAATATGTACATTTAAGTGAATAAAAATAAGATGTGGAATAATATGTTTATGCTCAACCCCCTATCCTGTGTGTGTGTGTATGTATGTGCACACATGTATAAATGCATAGGGACACAGGTCTGCAAGGGTATATGCCAGCTTGTTAATAATGCTTGCCCTTGGGGAGGACAGTGGAATTAGGGTAGGAGTCTGACAAATAGAAGACTTTAACATTTTATTCCATACTCTTGGGTACGTCTCGGATTTTTCACAATAAGCGTGAATTGCTTTTGTAAATAACAAAAACATATATCTATATAGACACACACACACACACACACACACACACACACACATACAAGCATATATACACTTTATGAACACAGCTCTTTAAATTAAAAACAAACAAAGCCATGCCTAGAAGAAATGGAAGGGAATGCATCAAAATGTTCATGCATAAGAGTTTATTTATCTAGTTTTTTGTCTCTCTTCTAAATTTTCTTTAATGACTATGCCTCATGTTTACAATGGGAATAAAAAATAATACTCCATTCTTTTTAAGTTCTGTTTCCTTTCTGCTAGACACTAATTCAGTAACATAACTGCTTTTTTCCTTTTTTCTGCTGAGGATGGCCAGGCGATCTTGAAGCAGAAAGCAGGGGCTGGGCCTCCCTTGGCCCTCAGCCCTGACTTGAGCGCATTTGTAGGAGGTGAAGGACCAAGCGCAGATAAGCATGAGAGCAGGTGAAAGGGTTCATGTTATCTCATTAAAAATGATTAATGGGATGTTACTCACATAACACAGGGTATCCCAAATGTCTCCATACAAAGGAAACATTCTGTAAAATTTTGTATTGAATATTTTGTAAATAAAGGTACCTTCGGCTACAATTTCCTATTTTCCCTATGCATGGTGACTTTTGGGACACCCTGTAGTATGTGTGTAATAAATCGATGGTGCTTTAGTATGCTTGTGAATGTGTCATCACACTATCCATCCATCCAATGCCCACATCAGTAGAAACATCCAGGTCCCATCTCTTTCCA
>VSMD01025933.1:0-42213 GCA_008750895.1 Mirza zaza | reverse complement strand
ATTTTCCCCAAATCTGCTAAATATACATGTAAGACAGACCCTAAAAGGCGTAAATTCCAGCTTTCTCTTTGCAGTGTGTGCTTTCAGTTTCCCCAGAGGCTACTTACCCCAATTTGCAGATTGTCCCTCTGAAAATAAAGTATTTTGCTTTTTATTCCTTCATAGATCTCATGTTCATTTGTTAACATTTCTGGTGCCCAGAAAGGGACCCAAAGTGACCCCCAGTTCCTTTCCCCACAGCACCCCAACCTACACCTAGGTGATGTCAAGAACCCCTTGCAGTTTAGTTGTCTCCTGGCCACACTGGGAAAGAACTGAGTAAGCCCCATTGGATCCTAGATCTCACACTTTTAGGTTGAGATCTAGGAGACTATTTTCTTCAGGGAACTTGTTCATCTGGCTCTATGGGCCCTGCGGGGGTATGCTCACACTTTGTGGGGTACACTCACATTTCAGGTTTTGAGGCATGCTCACACCAGGGCAGTGGGACAGATGCCTTCATCAGATCAGTACAATGGGTAACCCATGTTCTAAAGGGACAGTCTCTAATCAGCTGCCTTCCAGTACTCAGGCGGCCTTTATATTTAAAACTTATGGAGAAAATTTCTGCACCTATTTAAGGCTTTAGATAAATTTAACCTGGAAAGGGCCAAAGGCATGCCAAGATATTTCTGGGACTCCAGCTGGTAACATGTTCAAACATTATAGAGATCATTCAAACAGTCTGTTGTTCTTAAAACTAACTTTAAAATCTATGGCTATAAAATCATACATTCCAAATAACATATGCATATCCAATTGATTTTGAGGTTAGAGAGAAGGAAAAGAATAAAAGAACCATTCAGGATTCAAAGACTGCCTCATTACAGAATACTGTCTCAAAGCTAGCTGAAACTCTTTCCTCTCTGAAGCTCTGCCCTCCTCCTATTTTTTTTTCCTTTTTCTTTATAATTCTTTCTCTGTATCCTTCTCTGAGCTAAATTCTCTTTATCCAAAACTCCTCCACAACTCCTCAGCTATTCTGACATACTATTTGTTAAAAACATATGAAAACCAACAAAGATGAATTTACCATGTAAAGACACCCTCTTCTATACTAAAAGAAATGGCAACACTTAAGGGCAAAGAATTATGTCTAAATATTTTTCCAAATTCACATGATTTAGATAAATCTTTAATAATAAACTGGTTTTAAAATTAATAAAATAAAATAAACATACCATCAGAATTGTCAGCATATATTTTTGCCTGGGTCTACTAGTCAGACAGTTCTATATTTGTTTCTGCTAGATATTTTAAGGTGTCAGGGTTTGGCATGAAGGTTATAAAACTATAAATCCAGCCAAAAAACCAGAATGATCTTCATTTGTGTGATTTTCAATAAGTAAGACTAATTTAATGTTGTTGATTTAATGAAAACAGCTGAATCTTCTGAGTTATAAGCAAATACCTATGTATTTAAGTTCCTTACTTAGGTAAAAACCTGATATTCAAAGACTATAAAAATGGTTAACAAGAAAATAACTTAAAATGATGAAGAGCTTTATCTAATATCTCAGTTCTCATAAATAACCTAGGTAAACTACTAAACATAAATTAAGTAAATATAAATGGAACAAATGTCTATACATAAAATTTTTGTGTAACTTAAAGTCTTAAGGTCATATTAAATTAGATAATAGTATTCCGTAAATGACTGGTTCATTTATAATTAAGAAAAAATTATGTTAAAAAAACATACTTTTAAAAATTAAAATGGTTCTCATCTATAAAATACTGAATATGATGGACAAAGATTTCTTGCTTTCTAGGTTTTAACTAAAATTTAAGGTTACTAAATTAAAATTTTAATTAATATATATAATTCTATATGTAAAAATATGTAAGATATCTTTTTAATTTAAAAAATTATAAGTAAAGCATAAACTTGTGTTCTTTATTGAGAAAGAAGAATCTTAACTAATTTGGAGGTTATTTAAAGTTATTCAAGATAGAGATTTAGAAAAGAAATAAAAACAAGATAAAAGGAACCAATACGTAAGAGAAAAAGATATAAAAAAGTTATAAAGATATATTTTTAGTAAGAAAAGTTAAAAAATAGTAAATGAAAATAATTTTGTGTGAGAAAAAAATATCTTGTGTCATAAATTTTTGTCCTAAAGTAAAATGATTAGTTAATTAAAAGAAAATTTATAGAAAAAATTCTATATATGCTAAACTTATGTGTAATTAAAAGAAAATTATTTATAAATTTATTTTTAAAAGATTAAACTTTGTTATTAAAAATGCCCTAATACAAAACTGGAAATTTTGGTTAAAGCAAGATTTTTCTTAAAGCATTGATTTTGCTCTTAATGAAATTATAAGAGGGTCTGATATTTAATTGTTAAGTTTAGATTAAAAACATGTTTTAGATTCCTTTTAAAACTTCTCAGATTTATAATATATTCCCTTCTAAAACTTCACAGATTTATATCTCAGAAGTCTTGCTGCTTTCTGCTTTTTCTCCCCTTGAGAGGGCCTGAGATAATATTATAATTCTCTCCTTCAACTTTTTAGTCAGCTCCTGATTTAAAGTCCAAGAGCATGAGTGTATGAAGAAAACACCCAGCTTGGCAATTGGCCCATCAAGAGATACAACAGCCAGGGGGGAGGAAGGATGTGTGCTACTCCCTACATCATCTGAATAGACTTAAAGTCCCTAAGACAAATATGTATTGTTGCCACCACTGACCCAATCATAGTTATTTTTAAGGTAATTGCACTTTTTTTTTTTTGAGACAGAATCTCACTCTGTTGCCCAGGCTAGAGTGCCGTGGCATCAGCCTAGCTCACAGCAACCTCAAACTCCTGGGCTCAAGCGATCCTCCTGCCTCAGCCTCCCGAGTAGCTGGGACTAACAGGCATGCGCCACCATGGCCGACTAATTTTTCTATACATTTTTAGTTGTCCGGCTAATTTCTTTCTATTTTTTTAGTAGAGACAGGGTCTCACTCTTACTCAGGCTGTTCTCAAACTCTTCGCCTCAAGCTATCCTCCCGCCTCAGCCTCCTAGAGTGCTAGGATTACAAGCGTGAGCCACTGTGCCCAATTGCACTTTTTAAATGATTGAACACTCCCTAAGTATGTGATCAGCTAGATCTCTATCTCTGCCATCAAAATATATTTCTGGAGAATCAATATACAAACTTAAATTACGAAAGCGCTAAAAAAACATTGTTGATTTTACATATAATCTTACAATGGGAAGGTCTTTTAAAATATAATATAAAACCATACATCACAAAAAAAGAATTGATAAATTTGATGACACAAATTTAAAAATTTTAAACTTATGGCTCAAAAGAAATTATAGTAAAAGCAGTAAAAACAAAACATAAAGAAAAACATTTACAACACATTTGACAGAATAAAGTGCTAATTTCCTTAACTAAAAAATAAACCTTTAAGATAAAAAACAACTCAGTAACAAAAGGAGCAGGGGATATGGATATATAATTCATAGAAAAAGAAATACAATGCTCAAAAGAGATGAAAATACTCATTCTCTCATATAATTGAACAAAAGGAATATCAAAACATAGAAACATAATTTTTTAAAATACTTCAATGGTAACACTTTAAAGAGAAGTGTGAGAGAGTCATTGTTGTGAGAGCGTAGGTGTCTAGACACCTTCACATGCTGTTGGGAGAATCAAGTAGCAGAATGGTTTTGAAAAAAACCTTTGGCAATATCTATAAAAACATAAGATGCTCTTGTGACTCAGAAGTGCACTCATAAGAATATGAACTTGAGTATTCATTCTTCCAGCAAATATTTATGGAATATGTACTATGAACTAGGAGCTAGGTTCTGTGCTCAGAGATAGGGACAAGTGCTGAGCAGAGAAGTATGCCACAAGCAAGGAAATGTCAGGAATTGTCTAGTAATGTCATAGAACATAATCTGACATAAAAATAGGAAACCTAACGTTAGTTTTGTTTTATGGCCAAATTAATGGTGTAACTTTTGTACCTTATTTTTTCTTACAGTTAAAACAAGAGGGTTTGGATAGACCATACCTAAGGTCCTATTTGCCTCTAGAATTTTATGATTTAAAAATCCTTTCTCTCTAAGGTTTAAAACAGAACCCATATGTGGCAAGGAGGGGATTGGGTTCTCTCGGTCTTGCTCCAACCCCAGACTTCTCAGAATCAAGAAGGCCACCACTTGAAAGTGGAGCACTTTCTCTATCTTCTTAGAGTGTAAATTCAACAAAATAACATTTATAGTAAAACAAATATAGACATGTTATGAACCAACACAAAAATAATATCTATTTTAAAAATAACACAATATATATTAAATATCACAGACAATTTCTGTTTGCTGTTAAGGCCTGTTTAACCCATCTTAGCAATTGCCAAAGATGAGTTGGGACTCCGCTCTCGTGGGGGTTATTTCAGTGGAAATACCAGAAGTACGGGAAGTACCTTTCTAATCACATTGCTAGCTACTGGTCCTAGAATTTTATGTCAACTATTAAATCCTCATTTTTAAAGTTGATTTCTTGCTAATGTTGCCCCTGAATTTTAATTCCTTGAAAAAGAGACTTCTAGTAGCTGTTCACAGCATAACCTTTATTACAATGTGTTCCCATTCATGGAACGAAGTACATATTGCCATTTGGCCAGCAGATGGTCACAGTGTTTAGGAAGCAACCTGTTCCCATATTAGCTTGCTTCTTTCATCGTTATAGTCCTGATATTCTTCTTGCCGGGCAAAGAGCCCAGATTTCAGATCCTTGTCATGGGCTGTGATCTTATAACATCGGCAAGGCCTCTATAAAATTGTTGTTGTTCTTGTTGTTTTTATGTATGTTTTATTTATTTTTCATCTCTCCTTTTTTTATTTCAGCATATTATGGGGGTACGAATGTTAAGGTTACGTACATTGCCCATGCCCCTGCTCCCCCCTCAAGTCAGAGCGTCAAGCGTGACCATCCCCCAGACGTTGCACATCTCACTCATTATGTTTATATATACCCATTCCCTACTCCCCCTCCCATCTGCCTGACACCCGATAAATGTTATTCCTATATGTCCACTTAGGTGTTGATCCATTAATACCAAATTCCTGGTGAGTACATGTGGTGCTTGTTTTTCCATTCTTGAGATACTTCACTTAGTAGAATGGGTTCCAGCTCTATCCAGGAAAATACAAGAGGTGCTATATCACCATTGTTTCTTTGCTCACTAAGCCGCATCTCCAGTGATTATATTTATTACTTCATTAACTATGATTTATAAATCTTCTCTATTTGGATCATTTCCTTTTGACATTAAAAGCCTGAGAAAGAGTGAGACCATATCTTTACTAAAAATAGAAAATTAGCTGGACGTCATGGTGCATGCCTGTAGTCCCAGCTACTTGGGAGCCTGAGGCAGGAGCATCGCTTGAGGCCAGGAGTTTGAGGTTGCTGTGAGCTATGATGATGCCACCATACTCTACCCGGGGCAACAGAGCAAGACTCTGTCCAAAAGAGAGCTGATCAAGGAAATAAAAAGTTGGAAAGTTGCCCTTTTAGCTGGCGGCTATAAAAATGTATTACTATTTTTGAGATTTTAAAGGTAATTTTTCAAAACCAAGTCTATTCTCTCAAAAATATCAAAACTTTCGGAATTCTACAGGCCTTTATTTCAAAAGCACACTTGAAACATGAAAAGAAAGTCAAACAAGTTGTATTTCATCATTAATTAGAATTTTTAATTGTTCATATTATAAAACACAAGGCATAGAGGAAAAATTTATAATACAAATAATTTAATAAATTATCACTAAAAGCCTTGAGGGGGGTCTATGATTTTATACTACTTGTAAGTTAACAGTTTAGTTTGCCACAGTTTTGGAAATGTTGGCAGGAGTCAGGAGACTCCAGGGTCAGAGACAAAGGACTCTATTACTCCAGCACAGCAGGTAGCAAGACCTTCACATTCATGTTGATCCTCCTTCCACCAAAGTCCCACAGGGGTACCAGAATCCCAGGTAGACGCTAAACACATGGTGGATTTGCATCAAAACTGAGGCACTCAAAGCTTAAGAAACTTCAATCTGCTTACCTGTCCTTTGCTCTGCAGAGAAATAGTACCTTTTTTTGTGATGCTGGACTGCAGGCAAACCTGCCCTCTGCTCTGTGGGAAGACACTATCCATATCTTCCAAAGGAACTCTAGACATGATCATTCTCAAAAAGATAGTCTGGAGCACAAGCTGATCAGTGCTTCCGATCACGAGACATGTGTCAATGTGAGAGCCCATGGAGAATTATTTCCTAATAATTATGATAAAGCAATCCCATATTAAAACACCACCCAGATCAAAAAATAGCATATTTACAGCACACCAGCAGCCCTACACTGGCTCCCTCCTACACACAATCCTCTATCTCACTAAAAGCAATCCTGATTTTTACCATGGTTACTTTTTTTCTTTAATTTCAGAATGTTACGGGGGTACAAACGCTTTGGTTGCATATATTGCCTTTGCACTGCACGAGTCAGAGTTACAGGTGTGCTCATTCCCCAGACAGCACGCATCGCACCATTAGGGGTGAGTTTACCCAACCCCTCCTCCCCCTCACACCTGCCCGATGCCTGATGAATGTTACTTCAATGTGTGCATATAAGTATTGATCAATTAGTATCAATTTAATGGCCAATACATGTGGTGTTTGTATTTCCATTCTTGTGATACTCCACTTAGAAGAATGGGCTCTAGTTCCATCCAGGATAATACAAGAGGTACTTCACCAGTTTTTATGGCTGGGTAGTACTCCATGGTATACATATACCACATTTTGTTAATCCAACTCATGAATTGATGGGCACTCGGGTTGTTTCCACAACTTTGCAATTGTGAATTATGCTGCTATAAACATTCGAGCACAGGTGTCTTTTTTTTTTTATTTCTGCATATTATGGGGGTATAGATGTTTAGGTTACATAGGTTGCCCTTGCCACCCCCCACATCAGAGCTTCAAGCATGACCATCCCCCAGATGGTGCACATTGTGCTCATTATGTATGTATATACCCATGCCCTCCTACCCCCTCCCCTCTGCCCCGATACCAGATAAATGTTATTCCTATATATGCACTTACATGTTGATCAGTGAAACCAGTTTGCTGGTGAGTACATGTGGTGCTTATTTTTCCATTCTTGGGATAGTTCACTTAGTAGAATGGGTTCCAGCTCTATCCAGGAAAATACAAGAGGTGCTACATCACCATTGTTTCTTATAGCTGAATAGTACTTCATGGTATACATATACCACATTTTATTAATCCACTCGTGGATTGATGGGCACTTGGGTTGTTTCCACATCTTTGCAATTGTGAATTGTGCCTCTACAAACATTTGAGTGCAGACATCTTTTTTATAGAATTTCTTTTTTGCCTTTGGGTAAATACCCAGTAGTGGGATTGGTGGATCAAATGGTAGTTCTATTTTAATTCTTTGAGGTATCTCCATATTACGGTTGTACTAGTTTGCAGTCCCACCAGTATGTAGGAGTGTTCCTATCTCTCTGCATCCATGCCAGCATTTGTTGTTTTGGGACTTTTTGATAAAGTCCTTTCTCACTGGAGATAAGTGATATGTCATTGTGGTTTTGATTTGCATTTCCCTGATGAATAGAGATGTTGAGCATTTTTTCATATGTTTATTGGCCATTAGTCTGTCTTCTTTTGGAAAGTTTCTGTTCATGTCCTTTGCCCACTTTTTAATGGGATTGTTTGATGTTTTTCTTGCTGGTTTCTATATAGATTCTAGTTATCAGCCATTTATCAGATATGCCAATATTTTCTCCCATTATGTAGGTTGTCATTGATGATTTTTTTTTTCAATTTTGGGAGCAAAGTTTGCAAGTAAAATGCTCTCTTCATAATTCTTGTGTGTCTGTGTTTTCAAGAAGATGAAGAGAAGATTTTTACTTGCAAACTTTGTTCACCAAATTTTTAAAAAAAGACCATGAGGTATTTAAAAGAAAAGACCTCAAATTACTAAGGCTTCTGAGTTTAAACTTAGTCTCCTCATGGTAGAAAACAGCAGTTTTCTTAGAGAACATGTATCAGTATTTTAAAAGTCAGAGGTATTGTTTTATTGAGGAGTTAGTAACTTAGAGAAAATGGCTCACTAGACAGAGTGACCTTGTTGGATTTTTTATTTGATTTAATTTGGGGAGGCATGAAAGGGGATGAGAATCTCAGGATGCAAAGAATTTTTCTTCTCTTTGACTTGGAACATGCGCACATTATTTTACTCATAATAAAGGCAAGGTTAGTGTCAATTTTTCTCTTACAGTTGCTCCTTGTGGACAAATTCCACCCTTAGGATATAGATTTGAGCACATACAGTTTTTCCTTTTGTTTTGTTTTTTAAAGCTATTTTAGAATTCAGTATCATTAATTTGATGTTTTGTTTATTTAGCCAATTCTATTTACAAAGATGCAACAAGACATACTAATATACAAAGAACTTCTTGTACCTTTTTCAAAAGGAGAGCCATTTGGGACTAAGGCTGAGGAGTTAGCTCCTGTCTGGGAGCTGAGTATAGCCCTGAGGGTCATAACTTTGAGTGCTTCAATGTGGTTGACTTACTTGCAGAGCTCTTATCAACTCAGTTCATTTACTTCAAATCTAGGAGCCACAGGTTTTCCATTCCTCTCTACCTAGATTCTCTAGGCACTACTTAAACTGTAGTGGTATGGTCAACTTTGTCAATGTCCCTGGGCCAGGAAAAGATACTGTTTGCTACCTGTAAAACTAAGTTTCTAAGCAAAGTAGCAGATCCCAAGCTGGTTCCCTGGAAGGACTTTGTGTATACCAGTACCAAATACAAACTTTATTACTTGTTCCTTAATAGTGAGATTTTAAACCCAATCAAATGGAATTTGTCTCTAAATATGACATTTCTGGCATGGTCATGTTGCAATTTTGAATATAAAATTCTTGAACCTCTCCAAATAACTGTGTGGTCATAAAAAGTAAAGTAATTCAGTAAAGGCACTTTAAAAATACTTAACCATTGTTCTGAATAATATTTTATACAAGGGAAATCATTTAAAATTATTTTTTATATGACAATTTTGCCTGGTGTATTATTAGTTTACAAATATATATCAGGAATTTGTATTTGATATTTTTCCTGAATTTTTAGGAGTCAGTTGGAACAAGATAACATTTAAAAAGTGTACTATTTCAGTTTGTACAAGTCTTGCTTGTTAAATTAAATGTTAGAGATAAATGAAAAAGAAAAAAGGGGGGGAATTTTTAATACAGTGTGCCTAATATATAAAAAAAAGAAAGATGGAACGTTAACCACAATTTCATGAGGTTGATGCAGTCGTAGGTAACTAATCTTGTTTTGTGGATCTGGAGTTAGGAAGCCCACTTTCACAAAGTGTTCTACAAGAATAAAAGTGTCCTGGAAATCCTGCCCGAGAGGTTTCTATTCGTAGTAACAATGCCAGCTTGTACTGAAAAGCCGGTATCCATGTGATCCTTCCCTTTTGAGTAGATAGTCAGAAGTACCTGAAACAGTCGTTTAATGAATGAGCTGCTTTTGATGTTTCTTCCAGGAAACTCAGCTGCTGTCTTCAGGATTACAGGTGGGGACTTGAGGCAAATGTGAGTGAAATGCAAAGATGCCTTGTTATTAATAAAGCAGAGTGTCTCTTGTTGATTTACTTTGATAATCATAAGTATCAATGCGGGACAGTGGAGTTCTTTGCTGAGAAATGGTACATAGTTATTTCTAGGAATTCAATCACTAATTATCCTGAAAATAAAATATGCCATGGAGAGTGAGGGCACTGTAAGTCTCTGGGGTTTTCTAAGTCATTCCCAAGTGCATGTTATGATTGTTACCAACTGACAATGGTATTTTAAACCTAGAGAAAAGTCATTATTTAAAAAAACCAGTAAATTTGTGTACTGTTATTTTGACAGTCTTTGTAAATATTCATGATCGTGTTTTATTCGTCCTGAAAGCCATTTTAGTGATATAAGAAATTTTTTAGCTGGGCAAATGTATAGACGACCAGAATGATTTACCTTTTCTTATTAAGATGATTCTATACACTCAAAAATAAATTTCTTATTTTAACAGAATAAACACTTTTAGTCTTTTTATATTCTCCTATGTATCATTTTGTGATAAAAAAATTCACACGTCTTTTTTTCATCTTATAAATAAACTTATCAAGATCGAGTCAAATTTGTCAACATTTTAAAATATTTTGTTGCTTCTTCCAAATTCATTATTTGGAAGTATTATAAATGAAGGAAAATAAAGTTTACTTCCCTGCAGACCTTCTACAACTTCTGTATACTCTTTGTTACTACGTTCTTTCACATTCTGTCACAACCAGACAATTTTATCCTAAGATAAAAGTATATTTTTTTCTCTTGGTATCATTTAAGTGTATGTCTCTAAACAAAATAGCTTGGTTTTTACCAATTTTGGAACTTACATAAATGAAGTTATACATATATATTCTCTTGTCTCTGGCTCCTTTTACTAACATTGTGTTTGTAAGTATTCATGCATGCTATTATGCATAAAGTTCATTCATTTTCTTTACATTCATTGTGTGATTATACACAAATTTTCTTCATTTTGTTATTGATACACATTTAGGCTATTTTCAATTCTTGGCATTCAGGAGTAATGCTGCTACAAACATTCTTGAGAAATGTACCTTAATGCACATACATGCCCAAGGTTCTCGTAGAGTGGAATTGCTGGGCCATGGGTATGGACATCTTTATCTTTACTAAGTCAGGCCAAATGGTTTTGCAAAGTACTTACACCATCTTAATTCCTGCCAGCAGCATGACCAGTATTGGTAAGACTTTAGTTTGAATTTTAAAAGGCAACAACAGTATTTGTAACTACTGTGCTAAGCCCAGTCTTAGTGAGCAGCAGGGCCCGGTGACACTTACCCCTAAGATTACTCAGTCCTTACTGGAAAACTCACTCTCTTCCTTCCCTTCTCCTTAACTCCCCTGTACCCTGCTTCCCTATCTCCCCCTTCCCTCAGAGGCTTCCTGTCCTGATCCTCCTCCTTCTCATCCTCCTTTTCTTACCTCTTTTCCCCCAAACTACTATTTCTAGAACCTTCTCTTCACTGAACCTTCTTTTTCAAATTGACTTCTTTGCCTGATCCCATCTCTTTTCAGCAGCTACTATTTATTGTGCTAATTATAGCCTTTGTTCTCTTCTTAATTTCAAAAGACAGGTAAGTAGAGCCCACTTCATGTCCCCAAAATATCTCTGTATTAAAGATACCAATAGTGATGATATCAATTACATTCACTATCATTCTGAGGAGAATAGCCTCTGCCTGCAATCCCTTATGTTATTGTGATTTTGAATTATGTGACTTATATGATCCTCCCTCTGCCAGTTGAATCAAGTATGGTAACTAGCCTAACACCAGTCAATCCATGAGTGAGCCAGCAACCCAGGATATGGCTCTGTAAGAGCAGATCAACCAGTCAAAAATACAAAAATCAACTCAATATTAATTAAACACTTAACACTTTAAACTATAAAACTACTAGAAGAAAACATAAGGTAAAAGTTCCAAGAATTGGTCTGGGCAATGATATTTTTAGATATGACCTCAAAAGCAAAAGCAGACAAATGGAATTACATCAAACTAAAAATCTTCTGCACAGCAAAAGAAACAATCCACAGAGTGAAGAGACAACCCACAGAATGGGGGAAAACATTTGCAAACCATACATCTGTAAAGTGGTTAATATCCAAAATATAAAAGGAACTTAATAGCAAGAAAACAAAGGACCTAGTTTAAAAATGGGCAAATGATCTGAATAGACATTTCTCAAAAGAAGACATACACATGGTCAACAGATACATGGAAAAATGCTCAACATCACTAATCATCAGAGAAATGAAAATCAAAACCACAGTGAGATATCACCTCATACCTGTTAGAATGGCAATATCAGAAAGATGAAAGATAACAAGTGTTGGTGAAGATATAAAGAAAAAGGAACACTTTACACTGTTGGTGGGAACATAAATTAGTATAGTCGTTACAGAAAACAGTATGGAAGTTCCGCCAAAATTAAAAATAGAAGTACCATATGACTCAGTTATCCCACTACTGAGTATATATCCAAAGAAAATGACATCAACATGTTAAAGAAACATCTGCAGTGCTAGTCATAATGACCAAAATAAGGAATCAGCCTAAATATTCATCAACAAATAAATGGATAAAGAAAATGTGGTATATACACACAAAATAGAATACTATTCAGACTTTAAAAAGAAGGAAATGTTGTCATTTTTGACAACATAGGTAAAATTGGAGAAAATTATGTTAAGTGAAATAAGCCAGGCATAGAAAGACAAATACTGTATGATCCTACTTGTATGTGACTCTAAAAAAGTTAAACTCACAGAAGCAGAGAGAAAAATAATGGTTACCAGGGTATGGGAGTACAAAGGGTTGGGGAGATGTTGGCCAAAGGATACAGAATTTCATTTAGATAGGAGGAGTAAGTTCAATAGAGTTATTGTACAGCATGGTGACTATAGTTAATAACAATGTATTGTATTCTTGAAAATTGCTAAGGATTTTGGGTTCACACTATAAAAATGATAAGTATTAATATGTGAGATAATGCATATGTTAATTAGTTTGATTTAGTCACTCCACAATGTATACATATTTCAAAATACATTGTGCATGATAAAATATACATAACTTTTATTTGTCAATTAAAAATTAATTAATTAATTTTTAAAAAGATGAACCAGGCCATGCCTCTGATTATGTTCCTGGATGCTTATGAGTAATCTCTCTTGATATCTTCCCTGTCTACAGCCTTCTGTTAAACTTTCTTGTTACTTAAGGTAAGTCGAAAAAATTTCCTATTTTTATAAGCAAAGAACTGATCTAGAAAAACTCTAAATTAAAATTAAGTATACTTCTTCTCATGTGAAACCTTTAATCAATATTTCCCTTTCAGAGGCCTTTGGCTTTCAATGGAGGTTGACCTTCAAATACAACTACACACACACAGCTCCTCCAGCTCTGATAATTTACATTTTTCTTTCATCACAGAAAGGTTGCTATGTTCAGTTTGTTAAAGTGCCACCGGCTGTTAAGTTTTTACATTTTTATCCATAATGTTTATCAAGAGAAACTATTTTTACAGAAAACACTACCAAGGAGGATGTAGCACTGCATGTTCCCAACTGGGAGTATTTGTGTCTTCACACATCCTGGTGAAGGGCATCATTGAAGCCAAAGGATAAAAATACAATAGCAAAGATAAGACATGGTAAAAACGAAAACTTACAATATGTGATCCCAGGGGGATAACAAGGAAAGCTTATTTTAAACTAACATAAATCAGACACTGAATAATGGTTTTAAATGTAAAACTCCATCCTTTCCCTGGTTTTAATGCAAAATAGGTGTCCTCAAGGTTGCTTACTAGGACCTTTCTAAATATCTTCATTTCAACTCTATGGTCTCACTAGTAACCCAGATGTTACTAATTTATTAGCCATTTAATATAAGTAATTCTTATGGGTGAAAGCTCTTTAGGAAGAGATCAGATTAGCCAACAAAACAATGTTATAGAAACAGAAGTTACAAATGAGAAAAGACCAAGAGTTCAGCAAATGAAGAGACAGGGTCAGGAAGCTGAAGTGACTTACTTGGGATCACAAGTCATATAGCTTCAGAGGAGCCAAGACCCAAACTCAGATATTGTTTCCCCTTTCTCCAGGGCCTTGTCATTTATTCAAAAATTTTTTTGAAAACATAAATCAGCCTCTGTCATATCTTTTTCCTATCAGTTTGAAGTCCACAATACATAGTCTTTATGGTGTGTTATCCCGACATCTGTGTCCCCTAGTGATTGAGGAGCAACTATGACTTTGTGTCTTACTGGCGGAGAAGGGGAACATGAGCTGGTGAGAGAACAGGGCAGACTCAAATCTAGGGTGGCATTCAGATCAGGAGTGTGAGAGGCAGAAAAGCATGAATGGGAGGGAAATTGGCCTACTTACTAATTTTTCTTAGGCCTTCTATTAGCTAAAATGAAGTCAGTCTGATTTTTACTAAATGCTGACAGAAAAATTAATTAAAAAATAAATGATCCTATTATGGAGCCACACAAATTTTGTAAGATGTAGATGATGAAATTAGAAGAGGCAAAATAAGATCTAAGTTCTGTGTTGCAGGAGATAAAGAAAGAAATGGGAAAACACTTTAATATAAAAGACAAAAAAAGAGGATAAATAAAAACAGTTTACATTCATTGGAAGAAGTAGAGTTTTGCACAAGGTTTTAAGAAAAATATGTATCCTATATAAAAATAATAGGAATTGTGGCAACTTGGGGAGAAGGATAGGAAGCATACCTTGAGTAAGAAAGGAAAACTTCAATTCTCATGTGGCTACACAAAGAAATCTTTTGAAAATGCAAATCTGACCATGTCTCTGTTGTCCTCATTGTTGTTAAAAGAACAAAATCCTTAACACATATACAGAGTTTTGCCTCATATGGTCCCTATGTACATCTCCACCCTCCTATTCATATTCCATCAATTTCCTTCCTTCACCAAAGTTTGTCCCCAAACCATGCTAGCCATCTTTCAATCTGCCCACCACCATGTTTTTTCCTGCCCCAGTGCCTTTGTAGATGCTCTTTACTCTGCCTAATACTTCTCCTCCCAGGTAAACTACCATCTGCACCAAGTCAGCTCTTACTTATCCTTCATATTTCAACTAGAATGTCAACTTCTCAGTAAAGACTTCTCTGGTCCCCAATTTAAATCAAGTCACATTCTTAAGCCGAATGTATATTTATTTTATGCCAATTATTTGTGTTTCTTTTATATCACTAATTGCCATATGTAGTATGTGATCATTTAAAGAGGTCTATTTCCCCCACCAAGCTATAAGTTCTGTGGGTAAGTTCTCCTTCTTCTTTCTTTTCATAATGTTATCCTAAATAACCATCATAATGCCTGCTATATATCTGTCATGCCAATAAATATTTTATGCTGGAAACATAAATCACCCAAGCTGGAATCAGGATGAAATAGAAATCCTGACCAGATCAATAATAAGTAGTGAGATTAAGTCAGTAATAAAAAAAAATCCCAACAAAAAAAAGTTGAGAACCATGTAGATTCACATGCAATTCTACAAGACATTCAGAAGAACTGATACCAATCCTACTGAAATTGTTCCAAAAGATCAAGAGGAAGGGGATCCTCTTTAACTCATTCTATGAAGCCAGTATCACTATGATACCAAAACCAGGAATGGACACAACAAAAAAGAAAACTACAGGACAATATCCTTGATGAATATAGACACAAAAATCCTCAAAAAAATGCTAGCAAACTAAATTCAACAGCACATCAAAAAGGTAGTCCGTCACAATCAAATGGGTTTCATCCTAGGGAGAAAAGGATGATTCAACATATGCAAGTCAATAAATGTGATTTGCCACATAAACATATTAAAAACAAAAATCATATGATTATTTTAATAGATGCATAAAAAGCATTCAAATATACAAACATAATGAGTGAGGTGTGCAACGTTTGGGGGATGGTCACGCTTGAAGCTCTGACTCAAGGGGGGAGGGGGGCATGGGCAATATATGTAATCTTAACATTTGTACCCCCATAATATGCTGAAATAAATATTTTTTTAATCCAGCATTCCTTCATGATAAAAACCTTCAACAAACTAGGAATAGAAGGAACTATCTCAAATTAATAAAAGCCCATATATGACAAATCCACAGCCAACATAGTACTGAATGGAGAAAAGTTGAAAAAATTCCTGCTAAGAACTGGAATGAGACAAGGATATGATCTTATACCTAGAAAACCCTAAAGACTCCTCCAACAGTCTCCTAGATTTGATAAATGAATTCAGTAAAGTCTCACATTACAAAATCAATGTATACAAATTAGTAACATATCTATACACCAAAAATGACCAAGCTGAGATTCAAATCAAGAACTCAATCCCATTTACAATAACTGCAAAAATATAAATACCAAGAAAGTGAAATATCTCTATAAAAAGAACTACAAAACATAGATGAAAGAAATTGTAGATGGCACAAAAAAATGGAAAGATATCCCATGCTCATAGATCAAAAGAATCAATATTATAAAAATGACCATACTGCCCAAAGCAATCTACAGATTCCATGCAATTCCTATTGTAATATCACCATCATTTTTCATAGACTTGGAAAAAAACTATCTTAAAATTCATATGGAATCAAAAAAGAGCACAAACAGCCAAAGCAACTTGAAGCAGAAAGAACAAATCTGGAGGCATCACATTACCTGACTTCAGATTACATTACAAGGCTATAGTAACTAACACAGCATGGTACTCATGTAAAAGTAGACACAGATTAATGGAAAAGAATAGAAAACTCATAAATAAAGTCAAATACCTACAACCAACAGATCTTCAACCAAGCAGACAAAAACATACACTGGGGAAAGGATCTCCTATTTAATAAATAGTACTGGAAAATTGGATAGCCACACACAAAAGAATAAAATTAGATCCCTATCTCTCACCATGTATAAAAATTAACTCAAGGTGGATTAAAGACTTAAATGTAAGACCTGAAATCATAAAAATTCTAGTAGAAAACCTAGGAAACTCTTCTGGACATTGGTCCAGACCAAGAATTCATGACTAAGACCCAAAAAGCAAATGCAACAACAAAAATAAATAGGACTTAATTAAACTAAAAAGCTTCTGAATAGCAAAAGAAATAATCAACAGAGTAAACAGCCAGCCTACAGAATGGGCTGTAACTATATATCTAACAAAGAACCAATATCTAGAATCTATAAGGAACTCAAACAAATTAGCATAACAAAAACAAATAATCCTATTAAAAAGTGAGCAAATGACATGAACAGACATTTTTCAAAAGAAGATAGAAAAATTGCCAGCCAACCTATGAAGAAACACTCAACATCACTAATTATCAGGGAAATGCAAATTAAAACCACAATAAGATACCATCTTACCCCAATCAGAATGGCCATTATTACAAAGTCCAGAAACAATAGATATTGGTGTAGATACAGTGAAAAGGGAACACTTACATATTGTTGGTGGGAATGTAAATTAGTACAACCTCTATGGAAAGCAGTATGGAGATTCCTCAAAGAACCAAAAGTAGATCTACCACTTGATCCAGCAATTCCACTACTACACAAAGGAACAGAAAGGTATCTACACAAAGGAACAGAAATCATTATATCACAAAGACACCTTCAATCATACGTTTATCACAGAAATTGCAAAGATATGGAATCAACCTAAGTGCCCATCAACTGAGGAGCTTATAAAGAAAATGTATGTATACACCATAGAATACTACTCAGCCATAAAACAGATGAAATAATGTCTTTTGCAGCAATTTGGATGGAACTGGAGGCCATTATCCTCAGTCAAGTAACACAGAAATGGAAAACCATACACCACATATTCTCACTTCTAAGTGGGAACTAAGCTATGGGAATGCAGGGGCATACAGAGTGGTACAGTGCACGTTGGAGAATTAGAAGTGGGGGAGAGACATAAGGAAAGAAAAACTACCTATCTGGTGCTATGAACACTATTCAGGTGACAAGTACACTATAAAACCAGACATCACCTCTGTGCAATTTATAAGAAAACCACTTGTACCCCTAAATTTATCAAAATAAAAAAATAAATAAATTCAAAAACAAACAACGAACAAATAAATATGTTTTCAATTAGTGTTAAGTGTTATAGATCACTTAAAAATAATCTAATAGGCTGGCCACAGTCACTCACGCCTGTAATCCTAGCACTCTGGGAGGTCAAGGCAGGAGGATTACTTGAACTGAGGATTTCGAAACCAGTCTGAGTGAGAGTGAGACCCCAATCTTTACAAAAAAATTTTAAAATTGGCTGGGCATGGTGGTGCGTGCCTATATTCTCAGCTACTAGGGAAGCTGAGGCAGGAAGATTGCTTGATGCCAAGAGTTTGAGGTTCAGTGAGCTATGATGATGCCACTTCACTCTAGCCTGGGCAACAGAGCAAGACCCTGTCTCAAGAACAACAACAACAATAAAAACAGTCTTTTGTAAGGTAATTCAGCTACATTTAATACCAGGGATGCAAGAGAACTACTTAAAGTCACCCCAAGATCATCCGTAGGACACACCCCACAGTTTGAGAAACACAGATCTAAAAATTGGAGGTCATGGTAAAAACATTCAACCCCATGGGTTTTTGAGAATAAAATATATGGTATTTGGAACCACTTTGTAAATTTTAAAATTCTATGTCGTTGTTACATATAAAACTGAGATCACATTTATGTGTTCATTTTGCTTTTTATCTTGTAAAGGATAGAAATAAACTTGGGAAACCTTAAGAGGGATAAAATTTTATTTTTAGTGGAACAGTAGTTCCATTTTAGCTCATCTGTTCTGATATCTTCATCTTTCTATGGTGTGTGTGTGTGTGTGTGGCACGTGCGTGTTTGCAGTTCTATTGCCGTCTTGTTCTCATCTTCAATCTCCTCTAAATAGCAGATTTATTAATAATTAGTGGCACCATCTAATATGGAGTGCCCTTATGGGGTGGTTTTGGTTCAGTCCTTGCTGCCTGGGTTATTCTTTTTTATTATTATTATTCTTTTTATTTATTTTTTATTTCAGGGTATTACGAGGGTACAAACATTTGGGTTATTCTAACACAACTAGAGTAGCTGGATTAGTTCTCAGCCAAGGACATGGTTCCTTTTTTCAAAGGGGTATTAAAGAGCAGGGTTACTATCAGATATAGTGAGGCTTTGGGTCCTGCTCAGCACAATAAGCAAAAGGGCTTTGAAAGTTAAAAGCACAATATTTCTATTATGTGAACTGTTAGAAATCTGAGTGCAAAATCATGGTAGGAGGCAAGGGGCCGTGAAAATACCCATGAGAAAGGGCAAATGAGTTGCTAAGAATCTGCGCTTACATTGTACTGGTAGATTATCATGTGGTGTTGCTTCCTCCAACCTTACTCTCCTTCCCTGGAAGCCCATCTCCCATTCCCAATCCTCTGTCTCACACACACACCTCTGTAATATTGAAGAGACTACATTTCTATTCCAAAGCAAACTCCAAAGTACTAGTCCCCAAAGACACATTTAAGCAGTTATCCAGTGGTTCAACCCTTACTAAGACTTTCTCTAGTTTCTGACATAGACAGCTGAGATACCTAAAATAGCAGGTGTCCTTATCTGATCTCAGGCAAGAGATTGGAGCTAGGCTCACACAAACGGTAAATGTATTCAGCCACATTTGTTCAAGATACTGTGCACCACGAGGATCTTGCCAGTGATACATTTTTTCTCAATTTACAGCAGAGCATGTAGAGGTAAAGAGGGAAAAATTTCTTTGATGGTAGAAATGCTAAGAAGTCTGATCACAGGATGAAATGAAATGTCTCTAGAGGTAGGGAAAAAAGAGCACACAAAGCCTACATTATTTAAAAAAACAAAGACTGCTATGAGTCTCCAGAGACAAATGAGAAGTCAAAGGCGACATCCACTCAGGTGTAGTGAGTGAGTCTGCAGGAAGAAAGGGCAAAAAGGCCTCCCCTTCTATTCAGAATGTCTCACCTAGAATCAGGTGAAAAGATTCTTACAGGTGTAGTTCTCAAGCCTGTGAGTACCAGAATCATTTGGAGGGCTTCTAAAAACACTGATTATAAGAAGTTTCTGCTTCAGTGAGTCTTGAGTGGGGCGCAGAAGTGTGCATTTCTAACAAGTTCCCAGGTGATGCTGGCACTACAAGTTCAAGGGCCACACTTTGGGAACAATACTGCGAGCCGGGGCTTGCACCAGGTGCAGGTAATTAAAAAAGAAATGAATGAGCCATGGCTTCAAGAACTCTGAATGGGTCATCTATGTTGCCCTGTATCAAATCTCCCTGTGTTCTGACGAGGTTCACAGACACTATTTTAGTGTCACTTAATGACATCTGATAAACCTAGCAAAGAGTTTTTCACATGTATAATCTCATTTTTGCCTCACAATGAGTGAGACAGGCAGATCAAGCATTTTCATGAACACTTTAGAGGTGAATAAACAAGATAAACTAAGGTCCAGGGAGACTAAATGAGTAGTTCACAATTATATAGTTAGTAAATGAAAGATCTAGAAATAGATCCTCATTGATTAAAGCCTGTGTTCTCTCTATTAAACTACTTGATTAAGAGAAAGCATAATCAGTCTTAGCTGTAACCAAAAAGGAGCTAGCATATATGTGACTATAATGTGATGTAAACGTCTTTGTATTATACAGTTATATACAGCTAATTCCTCCAACCACGTGTATGAATGAAGAGATTAATGGAAGCACAGATGATTTCAATAATACCAAAAAGAAAAGTCAGTCACATTGCATCAAACACATGCAAAGACCTTTCATTCACAGTCACACACTTGCATCTCATTCTCTTCTTTCTCCCTTCTTTTATTTCCTAATGAGAAAAAAATAATTATTTTCCAAGAAAGTAACACAACTTGATAACTGTGAATTCTTTGTCAACTGAAGGTCACTTTCTTTTTAGAAAAGAAGGCACCTACAAATTTGCTTTATAAGGAGCACTGATTCATGACCAATTTTCAGGCTTGGTTGGATGGTTTGCAGTTTACAAAGTGGTGACATAGAGACCATGATTTTAGCTTGGTTCTGCCACAGGTTGAAAGCATCTCTCAGAAGCTGCCTCTTATTTTCCTATACCCAAGCCTCTCCTGCTATTATATAGGGTCCAATAAAGTCTTGGAGCAAGAAGGGATCTAGGAGATCAGGAAAATTCCGAATCTCTCAATTTATAGGTGAAAAAACTGAAGCCCAGGATTGTTTAGGAAAGTTTGTCAAAGCTGGTTTTCTAATTAGTAGCAATGCCAGGGCTAGAGCATGGATCTCTTTCTACTTTTGGATAGATATTTGTTGCTACAAATTTCCTTCTAAGTACTGTTTTTTTCTGTATCCCATAGGTTTTGATATGTTGTGTTTCTATTTTCATATGTTTCAAGAAATTTTTTATTTCATTCTTAATTTCTTCATAGACCCCTTGATTGTTCAAGAGCATGTTGTTTAATTTCCAGATATTTGTACAATTTCTAATGTTCCTCTTGTTATTGGTTACTAGTTTTATTCCATTGTGGTCTGAAAAGATAGTTGATATGACTTCAATTATTTTTAAAGTTGAGATTTGTTTTGTGGCCTAACATATGGTGTATGCTGGAGAATGTTCCATGTGCTGAAGAGCAGAATGTGTATTCTGTAGCTGTTAGATGAAATATTCTTTAAATATTTGTTTGGCCCATTTGGTCTACAGTGTAGTTTATATCTGATTTTTGTTTTTGTTGTTGTTAATATTCTGTTTACATGATCTGTCCAGTGCTGAAAGTGGGATGTTGAACTCTTCAACTATTATTACATTGTGGCATATCTCTTTAAGTGTAATAATATTTGCTTTATATAAGAGGGTATTCTAGTATTGGGCAAGTATAAATTTATAATTGTTATATGCTCTTGTTAAATTGGCCCCTTTGTCATTAATGACTTCTTTGTCTCCTTTTATGATTTTTTATTTAAAATCTATTTTACCTGATATAAGTATACCTACCCCTGAATTCTTTTGGTTTCCATTTGCATGCAGTATCTTTTTTTTCTTGATTTTAAGTCTATGTGTGTCTTTACAGGCCAAGTGAGTATTTTATAGGCAGAATACAGTTAGGTCTTGTTTTTATTAAATCCATTTAACCAATCTACACCTCTTAATCAGGGAATTTAACCCGTTTACATTCAAGGTTGTTATGACAGGTGAGGACTTACTATTGTCATTTTAGTTGCTTCTGATTGTTTTGTATATCCTTTGTTCTTTTCTTCCTTGGTTATTATTTATTTTTGTGATTTGGTGGTTTTCTGTAGTGATAATGTTTGATTCCTTTATCTTTCTCTTGTGTATACATCTGCTCTACCAGTGAGTCTTATACTTTTGTTTGTTTTCCCTTTGATGATTATTGTCTTTTTGCTTGCAGATGTAGGATTTTCTTAAATATTTCTTGTAAGGCTGGTCTAGTAGTCATGAATTTTCTCAGTTTTTGCTTGTTTGGGACATTATTTCTCCTTCATTTGTGATAGATATCTTTGCTGGACACAATATTTTGGGTCAGCTATATTTTTCTTTTAGCACTTTGAATATATCTTCCCATTCTCTCCTGGTCTATAAGCTTTCTGCTAAGAAATCTGCTGTTACTATAATGGAGGTTCTGTAATATGTGACTTGATGCTTTTCTCTTGCTACTTTTTAGTATTCTCTCTTTGTCTTTAATTTTGGCAATTTGACTATAATGTGCCTCAGGGAGGACCTTTCTGAGTTGAATATGTTTGGATTTCTTTGAATTTCCTATATCTGAATGTCTATATCTTTCCCAAGACTTGGAGATTTTTAAGCTATTATTTCATTAAATAAGTTTTTTTATGCCTTTCTCTATCTTTGTCCTTCTGGAAACCCCAAACTGAATATTTGTTAACTTAATGGCATCCCATATGTCACCTAGACTTTCTTCATTTCTTTTTATTTTGTTATTTTTCCCTTTCTTCCTTCCTTCCTTCCTTCCTTCCTTCCTTCCTTCCTTCCTTCCTTCCTTCCTTCCTCCCTCCCTTTCTTCCTTTCTTGCCAGCCTGGATTGAAGGTTCTAAAAAGCACATATTTTGTCTCCCTATGTTCAGGGGCAGCCTGGAGTATTCCCTGGAGTGTAGGGTGCTGCATGGGCTTGGATGCCAGGGACATGCTGCACTGCTTGGTCAAGCTGGTTTCATGATTCAGGAGTTCTCTGGGTGGATACGGTGGAATGTTGGGAAGGTCCCAGGGATGTGAACATGTAGGAGCTATTGGGCCCTGGAGCAGAAGGTAGTCTGGTGGTGGCTCTGCCTTCAAATGATGCCATACTGCAGCAACTGGGTTCTCAAATGGTGGTGAGGTCAAGGGCAGAATGGAGCTCCCTCTCTGGGACAATGTGGTCACATGAACTCCAGGCAGCTTTCTATGCTAGCCGCAGGGCCCGTGAGGGTTGAGGAGGTCTTCTGTAGCTAAGGTTGCAGGCATCTATGGTGGTAATGTGCACTTCTGGGGATCTCCAGCTCACCTTTTCCCTGCAATAGGGAATCCCTCTTGTCTCCTAGCCAATCCCAGCTACCTGCTTCATCTTCCTCTGTGTGCTACTATCTCAATTTTTTCTGTCCCTCATGGGATCTTTGTCACTTCACTGCTGAATTTCACTGTTGACATTTAGATGCTCTATTTTATGTGTAGTTATCTATTTGGGTTTTGCTGTGTTGTTTGTTTGTTTATTTGTTTTGGTCATTCCTTTCTCAATGCCTCTAGTCAGCCATCTTGATGACACCTCTGGTTTCTGTTTTTATCTAACATTTACAAATGTAAAGACAATTCTTAGCTCCAGGGCCATACAAAATCAGAACACAGCCCCAAACTGGCTAAAGGTCACAGTTTTTCAGCCTCTGGTTTAGCTGATGGTCTCTACTTTTCCTTTGTTTTCTAACAAACTGATTTTTGTTCTTTATTATTTCCTTCTATCTATTTTACAATGTCTACTCATTTGTTGATTTTCTTTCTCATATTTGTTTGAAAGCTGATTTTACCCTCTGTCTTGAATGCTAATTTCACCAAGTAGAGAATTCTATATTGAAAATTACTTCACCTCAGCACTTTGAAGAGATTGTTCTATTTTCCTCTGATCTCTACTGTTAACAGCCTTCTGTTATTCTGATTATTTCTACTCAGTAAACAATTTGCTTATGCGTAGAATACTCATACTGGAAGAATACTAACTATTCTTACAATTTTTAATCCATATCACATAGGTAATTATTCTCCTTCTTCAATTTCAAATACTTATTATTTGTGTTTAACCTATTGTTTTTTTCTTGACTAGGATTTCCAGAATTTTATTTCTATTTTATTGACATTTTTAAAGAAACATATTTTGCTTTTGTGAGTTGTCTCCCTCTTCATCATTATCTATTTAATTTTTGCTTTTTGAAATAAATTTGACATTTTTGAAGAATTTTATAGACTGTCCCTCAGTTGGGATTTGTCTAATTTCTCATAATTTGACTGAAGTTCTGGGTTTTGGAAAAGATGGCCACACAACCATGAGGATATATCAAATGAACAGAGGTGTCAATTGAAAGAGCTCCCAAAGTTCAAAACTGGAACAATTTGAGCCAAAAATCAAATAGTAACCCCAAATATTAAATAAATATCTGTAAGTCAACACTGAACATTAAAGAAATGATTGACTGAATTAGTAAATAAATGGGGAGAGTAGAGGATAGACAGATTTTCTATGCAGATGAATTCATATAATTTATGTAGATACTCAACTTTCAAAAAGGTGGAGCATAAGTCCCTACTCCTTAAGTGTGGGTTGCACATAGTACTTCCTTTTAAAGAGTAAAGTATGTAAAGGGACAATGAAAAGTTAATTGATATACTTGTTGCTTACTAGACTTAGTCCTTTTGGGCTGCTAGGACAAAATTTCTTAGACTGAGTAAATTTATAAACAACAGAAATTTCTGGAGGCTGAGAAGTTCAAGATCAAGGTGAGAGCAGATTCAGTATCTGGTGAGGACTTGGCTGCCTGCTTCAAAGCTGACAAGGACTTTCTCCCTATGTTCTTACCTGGCAAAAGGATGAAAGGGTTCCCTCAAACCTCTTTCATAAGGGCCTCTTTCATACTAATCCCATTCATGAGGGCCCTACCCACTAATCACTTCCCAAAGGCCCCACCTCTTAATGCCACTATCTTGAAGTTAGGTTTTAACATGAATTTTGGAGGACACAAACATTTAGACCATAGGGATGCCTGTCCAGGGTCCGCTAGTCTTAGGTGTTTTGGCTCACTCAACCATTTATGCTGCAATTTGCAGTTTTTCTTGCCCTTCAATATTTCCTAAATGTATAGTTTGTGAATTGTATGTGTATATTTTTGTTCATGTTTTTCTGTATAGTTTTCTAAAGAAGAAGGGTTTCCATTCACAACTAAGGCACCACCATGATTCTACTGGACGATGTTCCTGAATATTATGAGTGAGGTGACAATAGAGCTTTTTAAATACTTTTTCCTTTGGATCAGCTTCTGCTCCTATGTCAGGAAGAATAGTTAAGACTCTTCCTCCTCCCCTATAACTCTGCTCCCTGCTCAATTTTACTAGATTATTTCAATAATAATTTTTTGAAAAACATTATCCTTTGATAATAAATATAATAGTATAATGAAATAAGTATTATGATTTCACCTTAAAACTTACCATTTTAAGGAAATTTATAATGGCTTAGTTCTGTATGTAAAGAGTTGAAACCACATTTTTGTGACCTGATTTTAAGGTATATACTCTGATATTAAAAACAGGGTGACCTTTTATTGTATTCATAATGATGGAATCAATTTTCTTGATTTTATTTAGTCAGGGCATAACTATTTTCCTTAACAAGTCTTTGAATAGCAAGGGCTAGTACAAGATTCCAGAATGTATATAGAAGGTGATGCTATATTATTGGTTATAATGAAAATCCAAGTTATATGACCGTAAGGAATACATGAACCACTTTACAACCAATTTCATATCACCACTTCAGCTGTTACATTCTAAGCAGGTACACAAAAGGAAATGACTGAATTGCACAAGGCTGCAAAATGACTTTAGAAGTTAGGTAGACTCTAGTGAAACATACAATTTTAGAGCCCAGGAAAAGAGGAAAGTGTTTTACAATGTTGCAGGCTAGTTGCTTCTTTGTATAATCATTACTGAGGGATTTGCAAGAATATGCTTTCCCTTGCACAGAGAAGAAAATTGATCAGAAGGTATTTAACCTTAAAGTAGTAAAGAACTATGGTAGTATTTGCTTTTAGTGATGAAAATTGAACTTTCCTCTGTCTAATTTACTCTGTGATTTAAATTTTCTGAAAATTTCAAAATAAACCAGGAAAAAAATACGGCATCACATAGCTTATGATTGGATTCAATTTTTATCAATAGGCCAGCAGGTGCTTCAAAATAACTGTAGTGATATTATAATGACTGACTTCTTCCCTTGAGAGAAAACTAATTCATGCTCTACTGAAACCTAGTGTGTTCACGTGGTATGACATCAGTCCCATGCCTTCAAGTTTCCTCTAGAGTATGACTTCAATTTTAGATAGATGTTCTTTGATAATGTGCTTTTTACAATGTTCTCTGCTTGGAGACAAGTATAAAATGTGAGCAGACTATAAGTGAGCAAAATCATTTATGCAAAGATTCTGCATTGTATTATCTCAAGTATTCACAGGGGCACTGATTACACTGATGCTTCCTTGCCCCTGGATTGTCACATTTTATATTCACATCTCCCAGTGGATTAGCTGCCCATGCCCCACCTACTTCTCTCTCCTGAGCTAGTATGACTGCCTTGGATCCTAGGAAGAAACACCTGGATTAATGCCACCTGGATTTTCTCTAAAATGATCCAGGCTCTGCCTTCAGTTGTTTTTATACAAAGATCACTGGCTTGTACATGGAGTTTTGGTTTCTTTATAGGAACTACGGGTAAAATGATGCATAGAGGAAGAAAGCAGAGGAGGAATATTTTTTATCACATCCCATTTTTTTCACTAATACAAGCAGCAAAGACCTTTAGAAAACTTCAGAAAGACTGCACACCTATCACAAAACAATGGAAGGAGTGTGAATATTTGAATTTAAAGGTCTGTTTCTCTAATAAATGAAAATACAAAAGAAGAGTAGAGAGTAAGACAACTACTAGAGAATAAAATAGAAACTAACATAGAAAATTTTAGTTTGGAGGCAGCTACACAGGTAGCTGCCTTTTGACAGAAGACAAAAATAAAAAGAGTGGCCTAGAAGTCGGGGTAGGTCTATATCAAATGCATTTACCTACTTCTCCCTGCTTCCATCTTCTCACATATGAAATTCTTCCTCCTGGATCCCTATCTTCTGTCAGAATCATCCTTAAGATCCACTCAAGAAGGGCCATGTTTTCTGCAATGAAGGAGTGGTTCACATAGTTCGATTCAGATTTTTAAACCCTAAGAGTTTGTCCAGAAACAATTAGCCTGCTAGCCTCACCTATCCCTTACATTGATTTGCATCAGTTCCACAATCTGGCTTGTTCTTTGATTCACCTCTTCATCTCTCATGTTTCACCTCTCAGTCTCCTCTCCTCTAGCAGCCATCCTCCCAGCTGTGGTTCTGGTTTCTGGGGCACAGAGTCCTGACCAGAGAGCCACCTTCCTTCTTGATTTCAGCACTTTGCTCTCTAAGGACAGCTCCTCTAAAAGCCAGCCTATCTTAACTTGGGCTGTGAATTTTGCCTGGACAACCCTTATCATCAGCCCCTGGTAAAAATCTTCTTGTCAGCCCTTCGTTCAGTTTAGCAATCACTTACTTGCCTGACCAGTCCACACCTGTTGTTAAACTTTCAGGAATTAAGTTTTGTTTTGTTTTATTTTGTTTTTTTTCTTGAATTCCCAAATCCTGCCCTACACCCTTTCCCTTCTGTCCCCTGCTCAGGCCTCCTCACAATGCTTCTGTCCTTCACCCTTAGTCCCTCCTTGCCCATCAGCCAGTCACAGATGCTAAAGACCTGGAGCTAAGAAAACCTTCACTCTCACATCCAGAGAAGATGGGATAGGAGGGTGAGAATGAAATTGTGCTGTTAGAATCCCAAATTAGAGGCCTGAACATCTTTTCCCATGGAAACATTATCATAGGTGCTTTCATTAACAAGTCACATATATTCTGGTAGCTTTTCATAGGTTATCATGGAGCATGGAGCACTTAATCAGCAACTATAACATTATTTCTCATAGAAAATATGTTCCATGTTCCCAGAAACTGACTTACAGATAAACATTTGGTGTATAATTTGGGAACTTCCAGAAAATACATGAAAATAGTTTTTCCTAACATATTAGCTCTTAAATTAATTCACATTTATCATTAAAAATTCAATTAACTTTTGCATTTGAAAAGAAAAATCTAGTTAAGTGTCTGTTTCATGGAAATTAAGAACAGAATTATGTATGCAGTACTTGTTACAATAACATCACTATCATTTACTCATTGCAAATTGCTCAGGTTGTAAATCATCCTCCACGAAGTTCTCATTGCTTAAGTAGATGCATGTTCTTTATTTCCGGCTAAATTTTTAAGTCTTCTTCATTCTTCTCTGTTCTATATCTAGTTTTCTCAAATTGTCATAAGGATCTACACAAATATTTAAGCTCAGACAGAGGCAAGGTTCTAAAGTAGCTATCAACCAGTTTTGTTTTTCACAGTTTTTACCTTTTTAAAAAGGGAATGAGAAAAATAATGAATCATGAACATTTAAGAAATAACTTGCTGTGTTGAAAATCATCACAAACTAATATATTTTTATTGAGTCAAATATATAATTAATTGGAAGAAAAACTATAACAGCCCTTTGTTCAGTTTAGCAATCACTTACTTGCCTGACCAGTCCACACCTTTAGTTAAACTTTCAGGAATTAAGTTTCGTGGGTTTTTTTTTCTTGAATTCCCAACATAAATAGACTGTTGGAAAATAATCACTACAATGATATCTATTGTTTTACCTGCTCACCATTCTTCCTTCTTTTGTTTGACATTTCTCTCATTTCTTTGGGGGGCCATCCCTCCATCTGGTTCTGGGTTGCTCACTATTGTAGTGTCCCTTCTCTACCCACTGACAAGGAAGTGGTCATCTGACCCAGGCTGGCCAATCAGAGTATCTATGTGCATCTTACAGTGACCCAAACTGGATGAAAATGTTTTTCATAATATTTTCCCCTTGGTTCTAGAAAAGACACAATGTACACATTTTACAAGCAGTGCCCTACTAATAATAAAAATACTGGTAAGTTCACATTTCAAATCCATAAGCTGGATTTTAAGAATCTTCACACCTGATCCCCATTTGCAGTCAGTTGTCCAACTCAAGGAGGACTGCTTGCTCTTCCATGGGAGTAGGCAAGGGGAGACACCCCATATAGGACTCTGCCTCTTAGTCCTTGGCCTGCTTTTTTATTTATTTATTTTTGAGATGGGGTCTCACTCTGTCATCCAGGCTAGAGTGCAGTAGTATCATCATAGCTCACTGCAACCTCAAACTCCTGGGCTGAAGTCATCCTCCTGCCTTAGCCTCCTAAGTAACTGGGACTACAGGTATGTGCTAGCACACCCAGTAATTTTTCTCTTATTTGTAGAGACAAGGTCTTGCTCTTGCTCGGGCTAGTCTTGAACTCTGGACTACAAGCAATTCTCCAGCCTTGGCCTCCCAGAGTGCTAGGATTACAGGTGTGAACCACCAGAAAAAAATATAAACAAAAATATTGAACAAGGCATTTAAGGGTTTTTGTGCTCATGCATTCTTATCCAAACTGATAGTAGGATTTTGTGTTTAGATGCCACATGTAATCAAACTTAACTGCAGGGACTTTTAAGTTTGACCAGGACAGCCAGTTAGTTGTGGCTGGTAATCATGTGAGAGCCAGAGCTGGACTGACAAGAGACATGGAACATTCTCAACTACAATCCCTAAGGAGACAATAAAGTAAAATTATAATCCTTTACAATTTTTCTACTTTTGGCTCATTGTCCTTAGGACATGATGTCTATCTGTGCACCTTATAGATCCCTTACCTTGTACTAGCCCCAGCACTGATTCCCAACAACTCCAGTGATCAGCAATTGACTTCTTTCACTTTTGACCTATCTTTCTCCTCCTCTCTGTTAGGATAGTTGGAAATACAATCACTAGGTAATGCTAAGGCTCCCTGCTCATAGCTCAAATTCATTTAATTGCAAATAATTTCTTTTATCTGATAATAAAAGTTTTGTACTATGAATAAGTATATATTATGGTATTTGCTAATCTTCATGTTGATTTTTCTGCATCAGGATTTTTACATAAATAGCCACATCCTGATAAATTGGGGGGTATTTTGGCTAATCTATGCAAAACTTAATGTATAATTTATTGACAAGTAGCACCTGGACTATTCAATATCTTAATTTTAATACTCCAGACTCTATTTATCCTTTGATTTTATGCAGTTTTCAGTCCAGCTGAAATGTCCTCTGAAATTCAAAAACACTTCACTGTAATGTTTCACTGAAGTCATTTTGCTGGTTAGGGCTTTGAATTACTGGTGGTTGATGCTCTCTTTTCTTAGCACTAAGTCAGTTAATAGAAAGAACTGATTAAGAATTCTGGTCTTTCACCATGAATCTTCATTTATGCTCTGCTTGAAAACATTTCCCATATCAGATATATCCATATTCAATTATATGTATAGAAACAAACTGCCAAATTAAATAGACTGTAACAAATGACAAAGTTAAAATAGTGGCTCATCATGGGACTCTGTGAACAATAGCCAGAGCTAAATTTCATGGGTAGGGTAAACCGTGAGGAGAAAGGCTGGTCTGCATCACAAGTCACTCATTGCTCACCTGGACACGTCCTCACTGGGCCTGGGATGGAGAGTCAGAGCCCTGGAGAAAGGCAGGGATCTCAGACAGGGGCCATCCCATGAGTGCAGAGTAAACGAGAATGGATTAGGTGAGGATTGGGTGAGGAAAGGAGGAACCACCAGAAAGGAATAACAAGCACTTTGATTTCACTGTTACTATTCAGCCACTAAAGACTCCTTCCTGGACCCCCCCCCCCCCCCCCNGGCCCCCCCCCCCCCACCCAGGTGCACCACGAGTTGACATTGAGGGTGGAAGGAGGTCCCCAGCAGTGAGGGTCTGGGGAGAAGACAAGAGCACAGGAAAGGGAGATTGCCACATAGCAGAACGGAAGGAAACAGGTTTTAAGCTGGGCTTGAATGGTCTGTCCTATGTGAGAAATGTCTATCAATGGAGAGATTTAAAAACAGTTTTAATTTTTTATGATACACTACTTTGAATTATCTATTAATGCCTTTTAAATAATAAAAGGTTGATTATAAAATTCAAGAAAGGGAATTTTTTAATATTTAAATTCACTGGATAGCAGTGTTTATACAAATCTAGCCTCTTATATTGCAGAATATAACCTAATGGACAGCTTTTTTCTTATTTAAAATGTGTGACTGAGTAAATACTATATGAGTTTTCTTTTTTAATCAAATTGCTTAATGTGTTAGAACAGCTATTTTTGATGTTGTTCTTTTTAAACTCTCCCTTTACCGTAACTTTGGCTTCTGGTAGAGCCTGCAAACTCTTAGAAAGCTGACCTCACACGGTCCTGGAACAGGAGGAAACGCAGGCTCCGAGTGCTGACCTTTAGGGCAGTCAATTTGAGCAGAGACAGAGTGTTATGTCTGTGAAATCCTGCTCCCCACTATGCTGTGGGCAAAAATAAAGGTGACATGGGGAGTGGCCTTGTGTCAGCCACACATTTAAAAGTTATATAGAGATACCCTATTTTTCTTTTTTCTTTTTTTTTTATTTCGCCATGTTATGGGGGTACAGATTTTGAGGTTTCAATAAATGCCCTTTTCCCCCTCCCCTCACAAGTCTAAGTTTCCAGCATGACCATCCCCCAGATGCTGCGCATCTCACTCATTATGTATGTATATACCCGCCCCCCTCTCCCCTCCCACCTGCCCAATACCCTATTACTGTGGTACCTATGTGTCCACTTAGGTGCTGCTCAGTTATTGCTGGTGAGTACATGTGGTGCTTGTTTTTCCATTCTTGGGATACTTCACTTAGTAGTATGGGTTCCAGCTCTAACCAGGAAAATATAAGATGTGCTATATCACCGTTGTTTCTTAGAGCTGAATAGTACTCCATGGTATACATATACCACATTTTATTAATCCATTCTTGGATTGATGGGCACTCGGGCTGTTTCCACAGCCTTGCGATTATGAATTGTGCTGCTATAAACATTTGAGTGCAGGTGTCTTTTTTGTAGAGTGTCATTGGATCTTTTGAGTAGATGCCCAGTAATGGGGTTGCTGGATCAAATGGTAGATTCACTTGTATCGCTTTAAGGAGATACCCTATTTTTAAAAAATATTTTTGACACAAATTGTTAGATTTTACAGTATTTTTGAAGACTTTAGCCTCTAACAAAAAAACATACTCTTCAGTGACCTATGAGAAATGAAAAGTAACAATTTCCCCCTGAAGAAGCAAATTTAACCAGACTAAGAGCAATTTTCACACCTAGGAATCTAGGAAGTAGAAGCTGATTTTCTAAAATGATAATAACTCTCTCTCTTATTATGGTAGCCCCAACTCTTCTGAATTCTAGGTGGTGAAAAGTCAATTCTTTTCTAATTATAAATTGAAATTTCTCTCCTCCTGTCCTGCACCAAAAAAGATTAAAAACAAATATTAACAAGAAGTTCATTTCCTTAAATATCCTTTATGCAAAAATGTTATAGAAGAATCTTAAAATCATCTCTTTTTCTAGTTGGCCAACTTTTTTTCTGAGATAGAAGTTAAGACACTGCGACAATAAAGTCCTTAGAGTACTTTACACAAATTATCAACTGTGTCAGTTGAAAGAAACTTTTCATATTATTTTGTCCAATTTTTATATTTTCATATAATTAAACTAAGGTTCAGAAACAGAGTCAGAACACAAGCCCTCTCTCTTGGCTTTTAAGTAAGTATTTCTTCAATTATATTATGCCTCCCATGGAATTATTGCTCAATCGTATTCTGAGTTATAGCTTTTTGAGTGGTAGCACTTTTATGACCCTATGGCTAGATGGATCAAGGGAAGAGTAAATCTTTCTTCCTACCTGGTACATCGGCATAAAAGTGACCATTGAAGTTCAAGAAATAAAAGTGATTGTTAAAGATAGAAAGTGACTCTAGATCCCAAGAGGCTACTTATATTAAGGGGAAGAAGAGAAAAAAGAGCCAGCCAGTGAGAGACAAGGAAGGTGTCTGTGGAGTTTAGGAAGAGAACCAGTGACACAAATGACATTGGAAATCAGATTGCAAGGGGAGGGTACTTTAGGAAGAGAAGGGAGAAAAGCAAGTATAAAGAAGTGTGTAGAGAAAAGAAGGAAAAAGAAGGTGGAGGAGAAAGGAAAAGACCCCAAGAATAGCTAAAGTAGTAGTGCTAGGAAAACATGTAAAGATGCAAGGGACTTGAATGTTTATGGATATATGAAAAACAGATTGCAAATGCAAGCTTACAAGAGAAAAAGGAGATAATTGATGAAATGAGGTCCTAGAGGAGGAAGGAGGAAGTGCAACATACACCCTTGAGGAGGGAGTCTTGTGTCTCTGGGACAAGAGGGAAGGAGAAGATGCAGGATAGAGAAGATGGGACGTGAAGATGCTCTCATCAAAGAGCCTTGGTCTCAGTGATCTACTAGATAAGGACATCTGCCAAGAGTGAGGAGGGTAAAGGAGAATGGCAAACATTTGAAATAATCGCCACCAGGTTTTTCGCTCCTGCCTGAGTCAGACAGTCTAGAGTTGTGATTTACACATATTTGATTAGTAGGTTTGAGGGAGAGAGGGGAGGGAACTGAAGAGATAGATGTGTACCCAAATAAAGACAAGGAGATGAAAAGTAGACTGCGTCCCCAGCATTTCATACACGGAAATTGGAATCAGGGTGTCAAGAATGTGACTTGGACAAAATTATGATGATCTCAGGACCACTAAGAACCTCCCCCCGCCCCCTGCTACACTTGTGCACATCTGTAGAAGTGCAATGGAAAAAGTGAATGGAAACAGAGAAAGATGAGGAGATGCCTCCAATCCAGACCCCAGGCTCCCCCTACCTGGCTGGGTGCTTTCTCACCATGTCTAGGTAAACCAGGGTTTTCCCAGTCAGAACATGTCTGCTGGGAAGGCAGAAGGATGGTTGTTGAAGACCAGAGTGGATGCAAATTAGGAACAGCTAAATCAATAAACATTTTTGAGATTTATATTTTTAAAAAATAAAAATCCATCATAGAACAAACCAGTGAGTCCTTTGAAAATGTAGGACAGGTTGATCAAAAGTTAATTAAGGCCAGGCCCAGTGGCTCACTCCTTTAATCCTAGCACTCTGGGAGGTCAAGGCGAGAGGATTGCTTGAGGTCAGGAGTTTGAGACCAGCCTGGGCAAGAGTGAGATGCCATCTCTGTGAAAAATAGAAAAAATTAGCTGGGCAACTAAGAATATAAAAAATTAGCAAGGCATGGTGGTATGCTCCTATAGTCCCAGCTACTTGGAGGCCAAGTTAGGAGGATCACTTGAGCCCAGGAGTTTGAGGTTGCTGTAAGCTAGGCTGATGCCACAGCACTCTAGCCCAGGCAACAGAGTGAAACTCTGTCTCAAAAAAAAAAAAATACAAAAAGGTTTATTAAATCCTTAAAGCATCGTCTGGAAGGAAAAAGAGCATGACCTGCTTTTTAAAAAATCTCAAATGTTTGAGGAGCTTGTGCCAAGATAGTATTTGAAGATATTTCTAAAATTTGAGTTTAAAATGCAGTCTTTATACAAACTGTGTTAAATATACATCCTGAAGTATCACCAGCCTATAGTTGTTATAATTACAGAGTACAACCTCACAGCTAGTGAACATTTATTTATGTTAGCTGAAGTGTTTTAGCCCCATTTAATTTCCATCCACTGAAAAAAAATTGTGTAGCTAAGGGGCTTTAATGGTATACCTGGCAATGATAAACATAAATTTTGACTTTCTGTTAAACTAAAAAGGGAAGATTTTAGAACATAATGAAGGAGATTTCAACTGGGCTGGGCGCCTGCTAGAGCAGAAGAGGAAGATACATGTTTCAATCTGTACCTGAAGTCACTATCACTTAAAGCGGGTTTTTTTTTTATTTTAGCGTATTATGGGGGTACAAGTGTTAAGGTTACATATATTGCCCATGCCCCCCTCCCCCCTCGAGTAAGAGCTTCAAGCGTGTCCATCCCCAAAATGTTGCACATCTTACTTGCTGTCGTTGTATATACCCATCCCCTCCTCCCCCCTCTGACCCTCCTGACACCCAATAAATGTTACTCCTATATGTCCACTCAGGTGTTGATCCGTTAAGACCAATTTGCTGGTGAGTACATGTGGTGCTGGTTTTTTTAAGTAAAATAGAAGCATGCTGTGGGAATATAGAAGCATTATGAGCTTTGGAGCATTGGTCCTTCATTTAAAAAGAATGAGAAGTCTCTGATTTTTATTTTTTTTTCTCTGCACCCTAAGCTTCCTACAGTTGAAGTTCTTTCTTTGCACAAAAGAATTTCACACTGCCTCTGGAATTTTGCACATGTATGAGTTCCTACATAGGAACCCAGTCTGGCCTCAGACGGCTTCCTTCCCACTCTTACCTCATACCCAATGAGAGGGATTGGTCCCTACGATCCCTCTCATCTCTTGCTGCAGAGAAAGCTAACTGTCCACCAACAATTTGTTTACTGCTTCCACAGTGTAAACTGGTTTCTGAGAAGTGGCTGCCCAACCAAGGTTTACATTTCCCAGTTGCCGTTGTTTCTAAATGGGAAACATGACAAGTCCTCACTCTTGGAATAGAAGGACAAGTGCTGTGTGTCATTAAGCTCAAGGAAGTTAAGTGGGTATAACGGATAAGGCGGTGTGCTTTCTCCATCCTGTTATTCTCGTCCATCAGCTGGTTGCAAACCCCCTGAGGTCCTTGGTGACAGTACAGCTACAAGCTGTGAGGACCCTGGGTCACTAAATTACCATGTGGAAGAAAGCCACCAGCCAACCAGGACGCCCCCACTGGACATTTACATAAATGAGAAAGAAACTTATGTTGTGTTTAATCACTAAATCTTTGGGCTTTATTTATTTTAACAGCTAGCATTACTTTAACTAGTATATGTTAGTCACTTTCATTTCTCTTGCCTGTTAATGTTTCTTCTGTTCGAAATGTTCTTGCCCTTTCCCTATGCACCAGATAATGTTTGGAGAGACAAAGGTGAGCAAAAGAGATGTGCAATATCATGTACTACAATTCATCCTTTAAGGAAAAGCTTGACGTTACTTTCCTTTATAATTTTACCCAATCTATCCCTCTTTCTGTACTCCTGAAACAAAATTAATTGTTACCTTAAGTGACAGTCCTAACAAAATACCATAGAGAAGAATAATGTAAGTCTAGATACAGGGACCTAACATTATTTGCTTATACATTTCTGGGTTGTGGGCTTCTATATGTTGAGGAATTTGTCTTTTTGATCTTTGTAAATGTAGGGCCAGGCATGATAGAGGCTTAGTAAGTGTCTGTGCAACTGAACAGATAAACTTTTCATCCACCATTCTTTTTCAAGAGGATTTTATAAAGCGATACTCATTTCTGTTTACCAGTTTTGAGGTACAAATATTCCTGTTACCAAAGGTAGCACGTAGAAGTTCTTCTAAGTATAGTTCCATTGCTGGAACGCTGCTGAATACATAAACATCCAGCCCTCTTACTTCTCCCAACTCACAATGCCATTTTTCCAGACCGGATATTAGCCAGCAACTCTTCATCAGATCCTAAGAAGTGGTAATTTTTCTGCCTTGCAACATTTTTTCTGTTCTCAGCAGATTTGCTTACAGTTACCATTCACAATCATTTATTAAGTCACCCAAAAAAGATCAAATAAAACTGTTGTTCTATAATAGAATTGTGTATTATCTCAACACAATCTCCTTCTTGCCCTTGGCATTACAGCTTTACTACCATTGTCACTTGGTGTGATATTTTTCTTCCCTATCACTATGATCTAGAAGAAAGAAAGAAAGAAAGAAAGAGAAAGAAAGAAAGAAAGGAAGAAAGAAAGAAAAAGAAAGAAAGAAAAGAGAGAAAAAGAAAGATTATCCATTTAGAGCCCTACTTCATTCCTTCTCATAAAGGAAAATACTGATTTCGGAACATTCTTCTCTTTAATTTAAAAGGTTCTTATGGAGAAAAAGATGGTTAAAATTTTCAAGAGAACTGAGCAGTATTGAAGGAAGGAGATGAAAAGTAGATCAGTGGGATTTGATCTCTGACTAATCACCAAAAAGAACAAACTCAGCCAGCTTTATTTGCAAAACAGAGAAATAAAGGCTTAGTTCTCTTTTTAAAAAAAGAAAAAAAAAGAAAGAAGGATCAGCAAGTAACAAAAGCAATAATGAAGCTACCATCTGATGTTCAGGACACTTTGCATTGGTACTCTTTCATTCATTCATTCACTCGTTCGTTCCTTTCACAAACATTGACTGAGTCCTAAATATGGCACTGTGATCACTCATCAAAATCTGTTCGCTTTTTCTCTCACAATTCACCTTGACCTTAGCCAGGTTAGCAGTTCTACACAATTTTTAAGAAGGTCAAGACCATTTGTTTAAAAGGAAAAAGGAAAGGAAATCTGGTTCTAAATCACCTTCAGAAGTGGATGGTTCCCGCAGCTGCCACCCAGGAATGCACACTGTCCACCTCGCAGTCTCCAAACTGCTAGAGGTGCACACCTTGCTGCCAGAAGGCGGTGCTGCCTGAACACTTCGTGCTACACCGCAGGGTTAGTGAGACAGGGAAAGCACTGTTTGTAAGTGGGTTTTTAGCACTTCAGTGGCCTCACTGCCTCTATGACGGTTTTAAGGAAAATGCACACAAATTCAGCAAGGTCTCTCATTGATGGGAGTAGCAGTCAGTGTGGACCAAATGGAGAAGCAATAGAACTTAAGATTTAAAATGCTATCACACTTACCTTTTGTTTACACCTTGGCCTTATAAATGGCACATTGAAAGAACGTTCCTGCCTCTCTTGTGCTTGCCTCAGCTCCTACTCTCTCACCAGGTCATAGTTTCTGGGAAAGGACCTCAGGCAGAATTTGGGGGTCTTTATTTGAAGAATGTGCCACAAAAATAAATCCTAAGTAGTTCCTCCAGTATGTTGCCTAACATGTCACCTTGCCTGTGGGTGACTTATGACCCTTGACCCTGCCCCCCTCTGGTGCCACTGACACTGTGAACCACTTCATCCTTCTGAAATGCTTTCTGGTTGGCCTACTACCTCCACCATGGTTTTTGCCCAGGCTCTTGTGGAGGCTGCTTTTTCTCTGTCCTTTTCCCAAATATTGCTGCTCTAGATTTCTGTACTTGCCTGTTCCTCATTTCCCTTAGAGGATCTCATTTATTTCCACAGTTTTGGTTTAGCTTTATTCTTTGTACTGATGTCAAGGAAGATATCCTGGAGGAGAACAATGCTGGGGTATTCAGCATTGTTTGGAGTTAGCCAGGTAGAGCGGGATGGGGTTGGGTTCCAGGCTATGAGACTCTGACGGGTGTGGTATGTGCAAAGCCAGGGACATCTGTTGTTTTCTCCCATCCCAGGTAGGAGGCATGTGCTTTCCTAGTCATTTTTTAAGCCATGATAAAATAAATAAATAAAAAAGCTATATTAGTCTTAATCTCTTTTTTTTTACCACTTTTTCATGAAGATGAAATTGAGTTAATATTAATATGGAATTCTCATTTGTGCCAGTTATTGAGCCAGATATATGTGTGCATGTGTGTATGCACCTTTTATTTTATTATCAAAACAAAATTAAGAAAGGCATTATAATATCCATTCTACAGAAGAGCAAACTAAGGTTCGGGGAGGTTAAATGGATTGTCTAAAGTAATATAGCCTGCAAGGGACAGCGTGGATTCACTCTGAGGTTTAGACCTCAGAATCCAGAGCCCATGTTTGCTTTTCTGCATGGGGCAGCCTGTGCATTAACACAGGGCAAGCTGAGGAGAAGCAACACTCTTTCAGGAAGAAGATATCAAAATAAGATTCCCAGGCAATTTGAAGAAGTTAATATTAATATAACCCTGTATTACCATTAGGAACTCTCTTCTGGTGCTTTCTCCACTTTGTGTGATGCTGAAATGTGGCAGGTTTGGCTCCAGAGGGCAGGATTTGGGGTCCTCATCCCCATTTGCTGTGACCTAGGCGTGGCTCAGTCCTAACTACTGGACCTCCTATTATATAATAGTTAATATTGGTCTTGGGCTTGCATCTTGTATCATTTTTGCGACTGTGCTCTGAGGTTGACAGAGTGGGTGTCAACTTTATTATTATCACCAGTTTAGAAATAGGGAAGCTGGAGCCCAGGGAGACCATGTTCTTTGCTCAAGTCACCCAGTATAGTGAACACATGGCAATGCCAGGACCAGAACCCAGGTCAGCCTCCTCCTGTCATAACACAGGGCCAATTAAAGTCATTACTAAGAAGTCAAAATTTAAGCTTCCAGTGTGCTCACAGGGCAGAGCAATTATTTAAAAAAAAAAAAAAGGGAAAGAAAGCATACCAATTAAGAAAAGAGGAAGAAAGCTGGTAGCTGTTTTCACCTGAACATTCAGGGTTGGAAAGAAAGAACCTCAGCCTCATCCCATGCAGTCAGCTTCTGTGACAATCAGACAACAGTGGGTGTAGAGGCCAGGTGAGAGCCACAGTCTGTAATATGTCTGTAAGCATCTGGGAGCCAACAGTCATGTTGGTGACATTGGTCCAGCATTGATTGGGATGAGGTTTATAGTGGGTTTGAGGATGCTCCCCTCCCACTGGGCTGGAGAATGTCACATGGATACAAATCAGTGTTTTAAGCTGGATGCTGAGACAGGCTGGCTGAGCAAATAACAGCACAGCTATTACATCCTCTCCCAGAGTGCAAACAGGTCAGATTTGTCTCTAAAAATAAATATTCCTTCTTCCAATTTTCAGTTACCTTTAATCAAGAGATGGCAGGAATTATTACCAAGGAAAGAAGACACTTTGGATATAAGGGCAGGCACCAAATTTGCTTTTATTAATATTTTGTCTATATCCTTGGACATACAAAGTCAAATGGAAATTTGTCAGAGATGCATAGAAAATCTCAAATAGAAAATAAAAGTCATCCCCACAGGGTCCCAGAATCATATTTATATGTATGTTTACGCATGTAGGAATATATGATAGAGTATTCTGCCAGAATATATTTTTAATGTGGATTGTCCATTATTTTTTTTTTGTCTAATAAAACATCAGTTCCTTTTTTTCAATTACGCTGTTTATTTTGACATAATTGTGGAGTTTCATGCAGTTCTAAGAAATAGTACAGAGAGATCCCAAGTATCCTTTATCCAGTTTCCCTCAGTGGTAGCACCTTGCAAACTATAGTGCCATACTACAAGCAGGACACTGCCACTGAAACAGTCAAGATACAGAACCTTCCCAACACAGTGATCCCTCAAGCTGCCCTTTGCAGCCACAGCCACTTCCTCCCCCCACTGTCCCCTCTTGAATCCCTAGAAACCACTTATCTGGTTTCTATTTCTATAATTTTATCCTTTAAAGAATATTATCAAGTGTCCATTAATACGTGAGTGGATTAATAAAAAATGGTATATGTATACCATGGAATTCTACTCAGCCACAAAAAACAATGCTGATCTAGCACCTCTTTATTATCCTGGATGGAGCTGGAACCCATCGTACTAAGGGAAATAACACAAGAATGGAAAAACAAGCACCACATGTACTCAACATCAAATTGGTATTAACTGACTTAACTGACCAATACTTATGTGCACATATAGAAGTAACATTCATTGAATGTTATGCAGGTGGGAGTGGGGGGAGAGGATGGGTATATTCATACATAATGTGTGCAGTGCACACCATCTGAGGGATGGACATGCTTGAAGCTCTGACTCAGGTGGGGAAAAGGCAATATATATAACCTAAACATCTGTACCCCCATATATAATATGATGAAATTAAAAGAAGAATATTACATAAATGGAATTACACAGTAGGTAAGCTTTTATAATTGGCTTTTCTCACTCAGCATAATTCTCTGGGATTTGTCTTGGTGGTTGTTGTGGCGTGTGTCAACATCGATTGCTGAATAGTGTTCCAAAGGATTGATGTACCAAAGTTCATTTAACCATAACCTATTGAAGGACATCTGGGATGTTTCTAGTCTTTGTCTATTATAAATAAACTTTCATGTACTGGAGGGTGTTCATTTCTCTAGGATAAATGCCTAGGAGGGCAATGGCTGGACCATGTGGTAGTGGCATGTTTCATTTTTTGAGAATATGCTGAACTGTTTTCCAGAGTGGTTGTACCACTTTATATCCCAACCAGCAGTGTATGAGAAATCCAGTTTCTCCATATCATCATTAACATTTGGGGTTATCACTATTTTTTATTTTAGCAAATCTGACAGGTGTGCAATAGTATCTTATTGTGTTTTTTTATTTGAGTTCATAAATGGTTCTCATTTATTTTATTTTTTATTTTTATTACGGCATATTATGGGGGTACAGATTTTAAGGTTTCAATAAATGCCCATTCCCTCCCTCACCCCACAAGTCTGAGTCTCCAGCATGACCATCTCCCAGATGGTGCACATCTCACTCATTATATATGTATATACCCGCCCCCTCCCACCTGCCCAATACCCTATTACTGTAGTACCTATGTGTCCACTTAGGTGCTGCTCAGTTAATACCAATTTGCTGGTGAGAATATGTGGTGCTTGTTTTTCCATTCTTGGGAAACTTCACTTAGTACTATGAGTTCCAGCTCTAACCAGGAAAATATAAGATGTGCTATATCACCATTGTTTCTTAGAGCTGAATAGTACTTCATGGTATACATATATCACATTTTATTAATCCATTCTTGGATTGATGGGCACTTGGGCTGTTTCCACAGCCTTGCAATTATGAATTGTGCTGCTATAAACATTCGAGTGCAGGTGTCTTTTTTGTAGAGTGTCACTGGATCTTTTGGGTAGATGCCCAGTAATGGGATTGCTGGATCAAATGGTAGATCCACTTGTATCACTTTAAGGTATCTCCATATTGCTTTTCACAGAGGTTGAACTAGTTTGCAGTCCCACCAGCAGTGTAGGATTGTTCCTCTCTCTCCGCATCCACGCCAGCATCTATTGTTTGGAGACTTTTTGATAAAGGCCATTCTCACTGGAGTTAAGTGGTATCTCATTGTGGTTTTGATTTGCATTTCCCTGATGATTAGAGATGTTGAGCATTTTTTTTAATATGTTTGTTGGCCATTC